>KI915042.1:7761095-7925601 GCA_000473445.2 Anopheles farauti | reverse complement strand
GGGGTGACAGAAATAAATAAATATTTAGTATGTAACGTTTGTGCCCGGGTGATGAACGATGCTGATACGGGAGCGCGATCCGCGGCATCTGCCCCGGCGTTTCTGCGCGACTGAGTTGTGGCGAAAAAAAAAGAAGAGGATGAAAAAATGCGCACTCACACAACAGGCCTCATGATGGCTATCGTTGTAATTGCTTCGGTGAGCTTTAGCTACCGAGCCCCGGGAAGCGTTGCAGATATTGCTTTATGTGTGTGCGGCGGGGTAACGTTGCGCGTGTAATCGCAGGCGCGTCGTTGCGCACGAAGGTGGTCGTCGGTCGGCTTAGGCTTGACCTTTTCCGCTGAATGGAGTGGGGATGGGGGGCGGGGGTTCGGTTTGCCCGCCGCCCGGTTGTCCGTTTCCCGGGCAGATGTGTCCGTCTGGTTCGGTTTGGGTCGTCGGGCTTGAGTGACAGGTCATGTCGCGGAATGTTGTTTGCAGCAGAGTGAGAAGGGGAAGGGACGAAAACAGGCAGCGAAATTCCCTCGCCGCGGGATAGAATGAAAAATGGAAAGGATGTTTCTCGATCACTCGGTGTGTGTGTGCCTTTTGTGTGTGAGTGTGCGTTGTTTTTACCAGTAAAAATAATGCAAAAAATACAACACATTCTTGCATGAGCTCATTTCATGCAAGGATGATTGATATGGCACGATTAGCGAGGCTTGATAGTGAACATGATGTAAATATTCATCGTTTATCGGGTGGGCACAATTGTGCAATTTTGTAACTACAACGTGTCGGAAACACTTTTTGTTTCACGGTGATAGTTTTGACAAGGAAAATAAATAGCTCCACCATATATTCTCAAAACCTGACAGAAATGTTTAAACATAATATTCAATAAAAGACAATGCATCATAAGCAATTATGATAACTATCATATAATCCAATCGATATGGTCATAAATGCTACGTTCTGTAATGTTGTTGAAATTAATAGTTGGTAAATAATTCCTCTTTGATAGATCATCTACATTATGAACGAAGGGCGAAATGAAAAGTCCTTATCTTGCCGACAGAATTTTTAATAAACATTCTCTACGTACAACAAAATCGAGGGAATATGAAGAAAGTACCATTACGCGAAACTATTTTCAATTATGTAGTATATTATCAACTAATCTATATGTACTTCAATAAAATTTTAATAAAATGTATACTAAAATCACAAAAAATACTTCATTTATCAATCGTTTAAAAGCAGGGTCTTAAGGGTCTTTAAACAATAGTTCAAAATATTTAATTATTTCTCCTCCCTTTAGTGGATCATTCAAAGTACTTTTACATTCAATCAATGGTTGCAGTATTAACTGCTTGGTCTGCATTGGATAAGTAAATAATTTCCTTTGCAAAACAAATTTTCTTTATGAAATGAGTAGCTATTTGTAACTTAAAACGAATGGAATGCTGTAGCATTTTTTGTTCAATTAATTTATAAATGCTTTCCATTGAAGCTTTTATCGCTTTCTTCTACTTAACAGGATAACTATATCGTTTTCCAAATTCCGCACAACTCGAGAAGCGATTACACCAAAACGGTAGCGATCGCGAGTATTAATGATGCACAATTTACAAACGATATAGCGATTTCGGATGAATTTCCCCATCTCCGTCCGATCCAACCTACTCTTTTGAACCCACCGTTTAGCAAGCAGCCCTTTCGCCGGAGGCTGACGTGCATAATGAACGGTAGCGGCCTTAATTGGACGTGGTTTGATGCGACCGAAACGGTGATCCTACGACGAACACCCGGTTTCCGGACCCTTTTGGGTCCGGTTTTCGACAATTTCGACTGCACACGATCATAAGATCATTTCTCGGAGCTCCCCGGAAATAGCTCGACGGCGGTGCTTTGCGTGTCTGCCGGTAAACGTTGGGACACGAGAACACAAATGAAAGTTCTTTTCCTGCTGCCTGGTTGCTATCGGAAGGTGGAAATCACGAAATACACCCGGACACACCCCGAGGCCTGGATGGTGATGTCTATTAGAGCGATCATCATCGGCCGGGAGCAGCAAAAAGGGATCGAATCGTTCGCCGGTTTGCTACCGGTGGCGTGGAAGCGTTTAGGCTTCACTTCTAGGAACGATCCCCTGGCTAGTCTTATCTCTATTAGCACTCACGCCGAAATGGGTTGAAAAATAGGCAACTGCGGTGGTGCACCAAGGCCGTCAGGCCTTGTCTCGAGGTCGCACCTCTTTTTTTTAGTTGCCGTTGTTGTTTTAGGGTTACTTCTCGGACTCCTTCGATTGTGTTCACGATTATATGACCCACGGCGTGTACCGGATTCCCGCAACCCGGACCTAAAGCTAACCTCTTCCTCCGACTCAATAGCGATGATTCTTTCATCGGCTTGGGTACCGCGAGTAGTGTAGGCAGTAAAGAAGTCGAAAAGTTAATAAACATATCATAAAGAAAGAGATTGTAAAAGGTCGTAGGTCCAATAAAAACGCCACCGAGGGACTGTTCAGTGGCCACGGGGAGTTTTTGGTTTTCGGTGAGAACATGCGTGAGGTAGGGTATTCCGGGTGAAAAATACAACCAAAGCTAGAAACATGCACCTATTCCGGGCGGCTCGCAGTGAAAGATTCTTATCGCCTTGCGCGTCTTCCGCTGGTCTTCGGCCATATCAGCCCCGAGTCCCGTGCGGACAGATGCGAACGGAGATGCGCAGGTTTTGTGTCATCTGGTCCGGTTCGGGTTTGGTTTTCGAATTTGGGATAGGATTACTACGGGGGGTTAATTTATGATCGCAACAGTTGCTTTACGAAAGATGACCTGATTTCGTGTAATGCTACTCGAGTTTTGGTTTTCTTCTGTTTTGTTCTTCATTCTCGAGCCGTAATCGTAGGAATATTGAGACGTAATGTGATCCTCGAGAGAAAGGATAGATTAATTTATGGTTTTATGATTAGGCGGGCGTTGGAGCATGCTCGAGGACCGTATGGTTATCGGTTGGTTGGGTCTGTTTAGTAAATAGAATGTCATAAATAGTCCTTTTTCTCAAACTATGTTTTTTTTTGTATTAAAAATTTAATCAATTCCTTCCCACGATTTTAAGATCTTCCTAAAGTTGGAAAAGAAAAATATTAGCACAAAACCAGAAAAAAGCAATCATCCTTTTATTAATCTTCAGCATGCAGCAACGTCCAACAGTGGCATAAAATTGCATCGCTTTCTGGAACGCCTCACGAAACAGGCGGCCACCGTTTCCGTTTGTGAATGTTTTATTATTTGTACGCAGCTCGATACGCTTTTATGATCTGCGCCGTGACCCGTTTGGCGCGCTGGCGCTAAACATGTTAATAACAACCTTCAACACACCCATCCTTGAGCGGCTTTACAAGTCCCTTGAAAGGATCGCGGTTTCCACCGCCGAGCCTGCGAAGGACTTCGGGCGGCTTTACGCTTCCCGCACCCAAACGGGCATCTACTGTTTGCGTGTCAATGTTTACGTTCGAACTGCCCTCTGGATTCAGTTTCGAACCGATGCCCGTCTTGGTGTCGGCTTCTTCAACCACAAAGTGCACCGAGGGAACATCACATCCCGTCTGTTTTGTTTGACTGTGTGCGATAGAAATTAAAAGAAAATGAACTCCCAATTCAAGCAGCGGACTGGAAATTCATTGTTTTTCGTAATGATTAACGACTCGCCGAACACGATGCTGATGCCAGGAGCTAGGGAGTCCTTTGTGAAATGGGTTTGTGGAGCGCACAAAAAGACCGACGTCAAAAAAAAGCATCCCAATGATGCTGACCGTCTGCAGAGTCTGTTTGCTTTGAGCTGGTAAGATACACTTTGGATGGGTCGCATCGAATTGGTGGGCTCACCGTGTTACCCATCGCCGCATCTGACTGCCGGTTCGAACCGGTTTTGCGATTGTTTGATCAGGGAGCTCCTCCTTCTCATTAGAGCAGCGGCGATCGGAAGATGAGCCCCCGACCACAATGCCAGACATCGTCGGCGGAGAGACAGCGAAAGTTTGTTGAATAAGGTCTTTTTGCTTCGGGGTTTCAAGGACAGTTTCTAGTCAATCTTGTTGAATTCCACCTTTGGTAATGTTTGTTTTATTTTTGTTTTATTTAGAAACATAAAAATGTTAACAATATTCTAAGAATAACGATAAAATCTTATAATATTACTCTGCACTGTTCATCTGTCTAATTTGAAGGCAAAATAGCGTTTCATGCATAAATAACCTTTCGTTTGTTTTTGTATGTTTGATTTTATTTCATTTCCAATATTAGAAGAATTCTATCTTTTGAAAGGCGATTTAGCGAAATTGGTAGAAAATACATTAAAAACCTAGCAACCATGGCCATGTAATAAAACTTAACCATCCCTTCAATCCTGATTGAGAAGTGGTATGATTGGTGATAATTAGAAATGACAAAAATGTACCACACATTTATGATTTTTTAGTGATTTCAATTCCGTTTGGGTATTTCCTACATGACAAACCAAAATCCTTCAATGAACCAGAACGATCGAATGTTCCAAATGCACAGAAAACGCATAAAAACATTGTTGCATCAGAAGTTGCACCAGATTTCCTGCACTTATCCCTGGAGGAACATTTATCCAATTTTCACCAGTGGTCAGAGCGCACGCAGCACACTCGTAAGAAAACTTCCCAAATGGTACCAAAATTACGCACAAACAAGTGACCATCCGAGCCCCGGAGGCTGGAGCGCGCGCAGGAGGATGAAGAAAAAACAGAAGCTCAAGCCGTCGACTTTAACGCCCTCCGGTGGTAGATGTAGATGCCGGCCGGCCTTTTTCCGTTTCCTGTAGCACCAGCGCCGCCACCCTTTCCCTTTCCCTGTGCTCGTTCAAACTTCTCTGATTTGACAAGTCAAGGCGCCTACCGGAGGCGCTCCGGTAAAGGAGGGTGGCAAAAGAAAAAAAAGAGGAACGAAGGCATATCATGGAAGCCGAAGCGAGCGCGTTGCGAAAGAAATGAAAGAGAAACCAACAAAGAGGAAGGCCGGAGGGCTAGCAGCAAGAATACGACGGACGCTTAACCAATATTAACCACCGCACCGAAAAGGAGGTGAACAAAAACGTCCAACTCCCCTCAAAAAGGTCCAAAGACGAACCGAGCCGACTGGCCGGTCGGACAACAAGCAGCCAAACAGTATCATTGTCTGGCGCGTCAGACCCGCCATTTCGGAACCCGGTTATTATTTGCTCTCGGTACACCCCGGCCGGCCGCCAGCGCAGCCTCCGCCGCACCCCTTCGTATCTCCTGCGGCATTTACACCCGCTGGCGACGGCTACCGGTTAATATGCGGTCTGATCGCGTCCGAAGTGAGAAGAAATAACATTTCACCGTTGTTGTTGCTGTTGCGCGGTTAGCAGATAAACGTAATAGTTTCTCGTCTAGCCGCCCCGTCCGGACGGGATCATGCGGTGGTTTGGGTGATCTTTTCTTCTCCACAGACGCACACTTTTTCGAGCGCACGAAATACGCGCACGGCACTGTAATTTGCCGCCGGACGGCGCTACCGAAGCAACCGTGCCGGCACAAACCTTGGACCGTACTGTGGTTGGTTTGCTCTCCTAAATATTACAGGCGGATTATGTTGTAGCAACTGGACGATTGAACCAGTTCCGAACAGCATCGCACCCACCCATTTTCTTCGATAGCGCATGCTTCGATTTGCGTAACACCAGGTAGCTACCGGGGGGGGGGGGGGGGATCAGTGGAGTGTAGGGGATCAGAAAAGGCCGAAAACCTGCAGTTTGAGGCGGGAGTGTGTCCGAAAATAATAGCGATAGATGAATGAAGGGGGAAGACAAACACACCTCGAGCAAAGCTTCAAGCGTGGGAACAGCGCTTACTACGATGAGGCGAGCTTTGGAGAACGAGGAATATTTTATGACACAAAGTTGTAAACATTGCTCGAGGAGGTTCGCGTAGTTCACTGTACATACTTTTCGTTGCCCGTCCGAGTTCCACCGGCAGGTATTGGTGGCTTAAAAGCTCCTCGAAGTTTTGCGTCAGCAGAGCGTTTTTGGAGCTATTTAAACAAAAAAAAAACAAGTCACTTTGATGACCTTCGGCGGGATATTTAGCTGTTTTGATGCTGCTTTCTCTGCTGGTAATCCCGGCATGGAAGCATTCCGAGAAATCCGGTCCGGGCGCGGAGGACATTTATATCGAAACAGGTGTGTTTGTAGTGGAGTTTTTTTTTCGTTGTCCACAGCCCTCGCCGATGTAGCCGATAAAGACATCGGATTGTTTTTACGATTATTGCGCGTACATGTGCGTGTGTTTGTACGTCTGTAACTGTTCCGTATGAAGATGGCTACCCCAACTGGTTGCTCGTGACCCGTGAGCACCCCCTCCGGTACAGCATCCAACGGGGCCGGGCCGGAGGTTACGAGAAGGTACAATTTCCTTTCCTACTAAAACACAGCCGGGGATCGGGCAGCTTCTCGGTCGGTTTTATGGTGCTTGACCGGGGCAACAAAACGTACGGACAGGCAGCATATAGGGCGATGGGCGCAAGGGCAAGCGACATAAAACCGAAGCCTTTACATCTACCGACCGAGCCATGTACAATGAACAAGTAGCCACCTTGCGGAACGACAACGTGGGGAAGACCTTGGAAGGTGGAGAAGCCACGAAGCCAAAGCTCCCGGGGGCCTGGAGAGTGAGTTGGCAATAAAGTTAGCGTGCAATAGGCAAATACACCGGCAACACCAGGGTGCTAGCTAATCCACGGGGTGATTCTGTACTCTTTGCTGCTTGTTTAACACTAGCTGGATCTAGTAGGCTATTTTGAGCTATGTAAAACGTTGAAGAAATGTCTTTGCTGATTTTAATGAGTTTAATTGAATTGTATTCATGATCGGTTTGAAACAGGTCTCCGGATTTATTCCGATTTTATACTTGTTGATCAGTTTTTATACCTTATCATTCGTTTCTTGATTATGTTCTTTTTCTGTTAGATACTAGGATTTTTTTTAAAAAAAGTTTTCAAACAATTCATAAACTAGCTGGTGGTTTGTTATATCTGATTTTTGAAACAATGTTAAAATGTATAAAATTGCATCTCATCTCTCTCACACCTCTTCTTTGCTTAGTATTCATGTTTAGTTTTTAGTTTTTAGTTCAGTTTGTTCTAGTGCGTATGATTTCAGTTTTTAAATATTTCGAATCGAAGAGCTAAATTGTTTTATCAAATAAAATCTGTCAGAGTTACAAGGTTATCCAAAAATTAAGGCGGTCATATTTATCACTATTTCAGTAAAAATATTGGGGAAATAGTGAGGAATGCTCTTAAAAATTGAAGTTTTTTAAAGTTTTGGTAGCTTAAAGTAATTTACTCTACAGTCTTTTCATCTGTTTCAGTGTAATACCCACGTCTGCAAATATGATAAATTTACCATCAACTATTTAATTGTTATACTTCAGGCACGGCTTCTATTTTGTCTTTTAAACATCAGGTTCAATACTTAATATAATGAAATTTTGTGAATTCAACATGGGAAGATTATTTTTTCTCAGAACGAACAGTAAAATTGGCAGCAAGTGACAGAAATGTTGAGAAATGGTTGAAATAAGCTGCACAATAATGTATTTTATAATACTTGAAATGTGAAAATTCTTCATTTTTCCCAAACACCTTTTGAAGCTGCGGAACATGAGTAAAAACGTACGCCAACATTATTCAACACTTATTTTTAAAATAAGCAAATATATAATGCTGAACGTTAGTGTTAACCCCTTTCGCTTCCCGTCGTCGTTCCCTTCCAGATCTAAACACGGAGTATCTCGATCTCGGCTTCAGCCGGGGGCTCGGTTCGTCATCTCGGGCCAAGCGGATGCGGACTTCCTTCAAACACCATCAGCTCCGCACGATGAAGTCGTACTTCGCCATCAACCACAATCCGGACGCGAAGGACCTGAAGCAGCTATCGCAGAAGACGGGCCTGCCGAAACGGGTGCTACAGGTAGGGAAGCTTTGACTATTTGCTACGACCTAGCCATGGTCGCAAAATTTCGCACCGCACCAATATACTAACATCGTCTCCCTTCACCACCCCCACCCCCTTTTTTCTTCCCGCTTCCAACAGGTCTGGTTCCAGAACGCACGCGCAAAATGGCGCCGGATGATGATGAAGCAGGAGGGTAAAATCGACCCCTCGGACAAGGGCGACGGTTCGCTCGATCTGGACGGGTACGTGTCGCACAGCCCCGGCTCGTACATCATGGGCGGCCCGGGCAGCCCGTCGTCGCTCGACTAGCAACACTCGCCGTCGTCGTCGCGCCTGCAATGGCAAGTGCATCTTCGGCGCTGGATTCGACGGTTGCTCGGTGGCAATAATGGCAATCCGGCAAACGAAACCGTGCCGGTGACGCCAGCCACTTCCCAAGTGAGCGAGTGAATTTTCGATCACACGCCTGTGTTCGATGTGCGTGTTCGTGTGTGTACGTTCTTCGATGAAAATAGTAGGCTTTGAGTGACAAGTGTGCGGCAAGACAACGCACGCACGCATCCCAATCAAGCGACAGAAATGGTGCTCAAAAACCATCGGGGGTGGTGAGAGAGAGACTCACGAAACGAAAAAAAAAAATGGCTCCCTTTTTCGGTGCTGTTCAGTGGCCTCCCGAGTGAGAACGGCGTAGAAAATGGAGATAAAAATGTTAAACAAATCCAAGGCAGGCGCGCACGGTGCGTATGCTTGCCGCCGTGCCTGCTCACAAGCATGTCGCGGAATACACAATGATGTTATTATATTCAAATTTCGGTTTTTTTCTCTCCCCCTTTTCGGGAGCCTCTCGCCCATTTCGAGCGATTATTCGGTTTGTCGAGCAAGCGGCTTCCATGCGTGGTGGTGAAGGGAAACGATGCATGTACCAGAAGGAACGAACGTTCAAGTCCCTTCGATCTCCGTAAGCCCCCCGACTTTGTCGACGGTTGCTATGGGTGCGCTTCCCTCCTCAGTAGGCGGGTGCTCGCTACCTTCTCCGATGATGGGGCACCGAGCAGCAGGAAGAAGCAAAACAAAAAACTACATGGCATATGCGTTCAATGCAGTGGGTACTGCAATGGAGGCAGCAAACGGTGAGCGAAAAATGTTGCATAAAAACATTGGAAAAAAACGGCGAACACAAACGCCCAGTGAAAAACGGGGGCGATTCAATCGGAAACCGTGCGCCGGTTGAGAGAATCGCTGACTGCGGAAACAACGAGAGCACCCCCCTCCCAAGAAGATATAAGCGGCAGATAGAACGAACGAGCGAAGGTGTAGCAAAGGTAGGGAGGAAAAAAAACTGCACACAAACTGTTTTTTTTTCCTACAATCCAACGAATCCCAACCGGATAGTTCAGTTGGGGAGGCACTAGGGTGTAGCTTTGGAAGTCGTACGCGAACCAAAATGGCGGTTGTGGAAGAGATTCTTAATAATAATGTATGCACATATGATTACGAAACATGCATACTTATGATTTTCGCATGTTTTTTCTGTTTTTTTTCCTCCCCCGTTCGCTTCTGATCGGTCCGCGTCTTGACCACCACCGAGACGTCACATTGACGTCCTGTGACGGGGGAAAAACCTGCAAGGATATCAGGCTCGCTGCTCACTGATTCGGGATCGGATGTTGATTGATCAATCGGCGATTGGCTCGCGGGACGCTCATGAATTGCAAATCGAGCCATGGAGGATAATCCAAAGCCGCACGATTTATCCCACGCTGATCGGGGCGTATGTAATAAATTCAGTCCAAGGAGCGACACAATAAGACAATCGATTTGGTCAATGTTGGCTGTAACGATTTTAGTTTTTCTCGTGTCGTTTTTTTTCCTTCCTGACTCTGGAGCTTGTTAAGCACTGGAGCTGACCATTGCGGTTTGTCGTACTCTCATTTCCATTGAATGGACACATTAAACTAAATGTATCTCTCGTTGGAGGATTTGCTCCCTTCCCGTAAAGTCTCGCGATAACAATCCCACACATGGATCGGTTTGTTGAAAAAAAACGAAACAAAACAAAAACATACAACCAAATTCCTATCGAACGGTCCTAATTTACTTCCGTTGTATGATTTCAAGTGCTGTTTCCGTTATGTCGACTGTCATGTTCGGAAAGAACGAGCCGAACGAGCGAACGGAGAAAAAGCGAAACAAATGTGTAACAATTTATGGAGCAAATCAGACACCCTTCGGCTTCGCCAGGGGTTTTATCCTCAAAATACTCATACGATCTGTGGTTGGCTCATAATTTATCGCGACGTTGGCGACAGGCGTGTCCCTTACCCCCGTCTCACTGTCTCTCCTGTCCTGTGTAAATGCTCCTGATCCTAGGTTAAGGCGTGTAGGGCGAGTGGAGTTAGGATAATTACTATTACGACGCACGCACCCGCAGATGTTGACGGTCGGTAATACTCTTGCAAAGCGAACCGAGCGATCGTTCGCTGCTCAAACAATTTATGAAACAATTTATAGCCGAAACGGAAGACTCTAGCTAAAACAGGAAGCCCGGGAAGGACGGAGAAGAAAAGAAATACTTATGCTCAGCGTAGGCACTAGGCTCCATTGGTTGGTTAAGTGTGTTAAGGAGAAGAACCACAGAGAAACCCTGTACAGAATGAGGTTAAGTTTAGACGTTAGAAATTCGTGCTTTTCGGGAGACGGTAGACGATAAGGTGTGTGTTTGTGTACGCGCGCTGGTGGCTGGCGCTTTCCGACGAGATCCTAAAGAGAACAGAAAAGATTATTATTTATATCAATTTGCGTAAGAATAACGACAACGGCGGCTCATACCGAGGCCGAGGGGGAAAAAATGTTAAACTAGTGGAAGGAACGGAACAAGGAACAAAAATGTACTTCGTACTTCGCCGGCTGGCCTCTCAACGAGCAGCAGCGGCAGCCCGGGCATGCCCGGATGAGAGCGAAAATGATGAACAAATAAAGAAATCAGAGTGGCAAGGAAAAATGTGGAAATCCTTGAGCTTTAATAAATGTCTGTATTTTTACTATTTATTATATCCGAACATACGCGCGGCCGCAGGATGTTGGACGGAAGGTAGGTAACGAGAAGACGGTAGGGTGAGAGGTAAAAAAACCTCCCGGTACGCATTATTATGCGCTCAAGTGGCGGGACACGGTTCCTCGCGGGAGGTTATGTTTGTCGCACGTGTATCCCATTCACACGCCACGCCAACCACCACGGATGCCCCCGTCGAGAGCTCATTATTTCACCTCGTGCACGTGCACTCCACCGTCGGCTCCGGCGGGATCGTGAAAAATCCCGGGGCTTTTCGCTTGACGTCGCACTCGTTAGTGCACGCCCCGCGCCCGTTCACGTGCCCCGATGCGAAGGTGGCAAAAGGTTGTTGGTTGTGTGGTTGAAAGGATAACGAAAAAAGTGCACTCCTGCACACACACTCTCTTACACGCAAACGGACACGCGCGCAGGATCAAACGGTACGGGTCGGGTTGACGGCCGGTCGGTGGCTGTGGTCCAATTTGTAAGCTGACTTTCGTTGCGATCCGGTGGGTGAGCATTAATACGATTTTAATCAGGAATAATTGTGCGCTACCGGGGTAGACAGCGTGTGGAATGGTTGGCAGCAGTGAAGGGGAATCGAGGGGTGGTGCTGTTAGTTTGCGGATTTACAGGATTAAAAAACGACGGCTATGAACTGTGGAAGAAAAATACTTGAGAGTTTTTCACAGAACTTAGTTGTTTCAATCAATTAGGATCAAATTTCATGACCAAACAGATGTTTTTTTATTTTTATGGCAATTTTGCCCACCCCTTTCTCTTGACATCGTTCTTTCGTTTGCGTTTCAAATAGTTCAGGCTACTTTTTTGAAGCTCTTCGGTGGGTCTTTCAAAGGAGGTTAAAAATGAACACTCCTGGAAAGTTCAAATAAGATTGACTTGGATCTTCTTGAGTTTGCTGGTCCAATAGTAAATTGAAAAAAAAGTATGGAGAAAATGCCCCGATAACAATGATTGAACCAGGTCAGTGAATTTTGGTGCTCACAAGATGCCTAACATAAATCTGAAACATAATTCAGTTCTGAACTTAATCTCAATTTGGTTCAATTAACACAACAGCCTTAGGAAACTTAGACCAGTACCACCATCTCATGGAGAAAGTAGTGGTGTACGATATTTTTATTTTGACGATAGATTTAGCGAGATGCAACAAAACGACAGACGGAAATAATAAATATTTACAAATGAGAAGACCGAAGTAAAACATTACATGCCTTAATTAATTCCTGAAAGTTTATACTTTAAGAAAATATAAGGATACAATTAAGGATTTCGAATGTATCATTGTTTATAACATAACATTTTACTATTCTTAGAAATGATATCTTTCTTGAATTAGAAAAATTTATTCAATTTCAAAGAGATTGAATTGTATGGAATTGGCTGTTATAGAATAAAAATAAATTAACAAATGTTTTGATAACCTATTTTCGTGTCGGCACAAGTCCAGTCAAACAAAGGTAATAACCATCAGGCAAAGCAAACGTCACGTCAAGGCTTACTACTTAACCGCTGGTTGGAAAATAAAATAACCCATCCAAAACGACTGTCGACGTTAATTTGCGGGGCTCGGCCTGATAGCCGTTTTTCTTCGGACCATCCCCGAAAGCCTTCTTCCCACCTATCGCATCCGTTTCGGGGCGGTACATTCGTAGTAAGTTGGTTGTGCTTTCGTGCCACCACCATAACTTTTTTTCTCCCTCCCCAACCCCCTGTACCATTCGAATGAGGTTCGGAAAACGGTTAGGAAAAACACCCATCGCAAGCTGTTGCCAAATTCACACGATTTCGATTCGGCTGTGTTTTGAGGAACAGTAACTTTTCTGTTTGAGCGTTCGAGCAAGCCTTGGTAGAAATCCTACGAGCCGGATTGTTCGGTAGGCTGCCCGCCAGTGTTTACGTAGCGCATTGAGTGTCGGCATCTTTTTGAAAGGTATTTTTTAAGTTGTAAAATTTCATACCACAGCCCGGGCTGATACGCGCTCGAGCTGGCGCACCAGCGTGCCCGGGCAGTTAAAACACGTTGAAGAGCAATAAAGAAAAACACGAAATGAAACGAAATGATCCGTTGGTTGAGAACTGGGAAAAAAAATCGACGAAACAACGCCCTTGCATTTCCTCGTACCTTCCATTCGTATCTCGCTCCCGAAAGATGCTGTCCGCTTTCGTGACTCCCTTACTCATGAGAGTCATGTTTTTTTTTCGGGGGGGAACTCGTACGATTTTCGTTTTTGTTCTGCAGCCCCGTCGGCCCAGTTTATGTTGGCCAAAATATAGCGCTTTCTAATTACAAACCTCTTGACCAGAAGGGCGACCCAGAAGGGCGAGAAGAAAACACGAAATCGCCCCGTCAGATGAAGGCACCCGGGCTGCAGGTCCTAGAAATTGGAAGAAATTATTGAAAAGTACTAAAAAAACAACGCTCCGCAAGCGCGTCACAAAAGACCAGAGGAAAAAAAGCAAAGACATTCGAAATCAAAACTGAAATTGAAACTTGGCAACGCAAAACGACCACGACTGAACCGCGAAGATCGCTCTCGGCTGCGTTGTTTGCTTCGAGAGAGAGCGAGAGAGAGAGCGAGAGAGAGAGAAAGAGAGAACTCAAAGCGACAGCGAATGGAAAACAGCCAATTGTGCATCTTCTTCGGTTTCAAACAAAATGATCACTCGTTCGACCTGACGCTCGACCGGAAGATGGCACACCGGAGGCCAAAAGAAAAGATGCCTCAAATTACAGTAATTACCCGTACGGGACACAATCCGGCGGGGTGGGGTTTGGAGGAGGGTTTGGAAACTCTGCCAGGGCGTCGATCGAGTGTCGGTGGCAACTTGCGGTAGCTATGAATGTCGAACCGGAGACACGAAAATGATCATAATTTCCACCTAATAATATAGAATTGTCAAGCTACTGAAATTGTGCAAAAAAACACATACGCGCGTGTATGCAAGGAAAGGAATTGATCTGCGTTGTGCGGAAATCGATCGTTACGTGCCAACGTTCAACACAATCGAACAAAAAAAAAAAGTTTTCCTCGCAAAACGAAATGTCATTGATGATACTCCCGATCGTCCGGTACACCCGCAGGGCGTGTGGGTTCATTTTTGTTTTGATGCCGTGCCAGCAAACGAAGGAAACGGTCGAGGACGATTCCAAGGAAATCTCAGATAAACGGTTATCAGTCGACGGTGCTGTTTCATTGAGTAATTTATACGGACCCGGTGAGTCCTTTCGGGTTGCGCTGCGACGTTATGATTATTTGAATGACTGGCATTTTGCTGTCCTCGGTATGTCTCGGTGTGTCTCGATGTGGCACACAGACACACACATACACACGAAGGGGCTTTGTTGATGAAAGGTGTGCGCACAATCACGGCAACAGAGGCGCTGCATTTCGGATGCAGTTTTCGGTGGAAGGAGATGATTAATCATGGCCTGCTCTTGTGGCCGTGGTGTTGGCCGGGAATGCAAACACAGAGATGTGTGCTCTGGCAAAACGACAATTGTGTGTGAATTTACACTAGCAAAATGACTTATGATGGATGGCGATGGATTTGGCAGCTGGCTGTGCCTTGTTTTCAAGCGCTCCTGCCAAGAAACATCAATTGATATGTCATTATGATTGTTATGACATTTTCATGTGCCTTTCATCCCTATCAAAAATTACTAATAAAACACATTTTTTATAATTGTCTCCATAATTCTGCATTCGATATTTAGCTTTCACGAAGTTTAGAATTTTTAACTTTATTTTTTTAAAGAATTAGAATGATCCTTTTTTGAAAATATGCACCTTTAAACTTTCATATGAATATGAATATATGAATTTGTGCTGGCATGGGTCTGAAATCATAGCTCTTCTCACAAATGGTACCCTATATAGGGAACCTCCGATATGGTTTTTGTCCATACCTATAGCTCATAGTAAATCACCACCCTAGCCATCAAATACTTGGGCGCTTTGGACGTTAAACTTCACCACCGATGACATGATTCGATCATGATTATTATTAGTTTTATCTGGTTTTTGACAATTGATCTATTTTTTGTTCGAATAACGTCAAATTTTCTCGGCTTCTGATTTATTCCCACAAATTTGTAACATTGAAAAAAATTGTAATATTGAAAATCCAACTGATTTCTTTTAATATTCTAGCCATTTTAATTTACATACCGTTTGATTGGTCAATCAAAAAGTGTTTCTTCCGTAAATTGAAATCCAATGTTGTCATTAAAATCATCGAAATGTAATCTAATTCAAATGTTATGCAAACGAGAATTAATCTCGATTTAATAACGGGCTATTTATCCAAACGATATTTTTCATTTGTGCCGAACGTTGTTTTCTTTCTTAGCAGTGCATTTCGTTAAATTTCTTGATGTGATGACTATTCAACAGAACAAATTTTATTTGAATTTCAGAAAAAATTAAATAAAAAAGGAAAAAAAAAATTATAGGTTTCAATTTTTATACCACATCTATCAAAAATTTGATTGTAAGATAAAAACGCCTTTTTTTTGTATTTTCATAAGACCTAATCAAAATAGCGCCTTTTTCGTTTAAAGTGTTTTCATGAACAACATATCTTTTTCTGAGTAGTTCTTGCATGAAAAATGATTTCAATTACGAAAAAATCTACTCTATTTTATCCCTTTATTCCAAGAAGTTCCACCCTGTCTACCAAAACAACCTCAGCGCACAGGAAAAAGGGGTTTTCCAGCGCACACAAGCGAACAACACAAAAAATGCGGTCCCGAGTAATAAATTTGAAACACTACACGTCTAAACGCAATCGAAAGCCACCAAACAACACCGGTCCGGTTTCCTATTTCTTCTTTTGGGTGAAAAATAAAACGAACAAGTGTATGTGTAAGAAGCCTCAGCATGTCTGCATGCATAATGCTCAAAAAAATGGTGCATAACGAGAAATGCTATGATTTAGGATCGACGGCGTGTAAAATGGGCCCGAACGTCCGAAAAAAGGACTCTTTTGCATGCGGCACATTTTTCTTCCTCTCGTTATCCTGCCATCCTTGCAAGGGGCCCATCGGTCTGACGCGATTCGAACCGCGGTTGGATCATGTTTCGCTGAACGCCATCGTCAACTCCCACGTGGCAATCGGATGGTATTTGGTCGTAGTTGGATAAATCGTAACCAAGCGTAGATACCGTACACCGCATCAAAATGCCAAGTGCGGCGAAATTGTACCGAAACGCGTCGAAGGCGCCTGTGGAAGGTTGTACCGAAAGATGATTTGGTCTTTATGGCTAAAGCTTTACATTTTTTTTCCAAATATTGCTTCTCTTCAGCTTCTTGCCTCTTCAGTGCGAGGTTCACCCTAGCCGCAGGGCGTTCCGAACCGATCTCGAAAAGGCACAACATCAGCGCCATATAATCATATTCCGGCTCGAAGATCGAAGATCAGTCCAAGTGGCGTCGAAGACATGTTGGAAGGAACCGTCGTTTGATCGATCGACCCGTCCGCCCGGGTGAGGGACAACGACGGTGGGTAAACATGCACCCATCGGCAAAGCGATGCGGCGGCAAGTGGCGCGGGACTCGAAGCGGGTGTAATAAAATTTATACGAGTACCGCTCGCCGGTACGATTGAAAGCAGTATTTGAGAATTTTATGACCACCATTTCGGGTACCGCGAGCCACACGGGCGCTCGCAGCATCCCGAATCGTTTCATTGAGCCCGCGCGATTTGCGTACCGCGAACACAGCGCGAATCATCTCCGCGACCGGTCGAACGGGTTAAACTAGCTTCCTTTTCACTAGTTTCTTTCACCTTCCTGACCGCCCGATGGCTGTGTCTATTCGCTCGGATTTTATGGCATCTCCTGGTGGCTCTCGGGTATTGTGGGGTGGCAGAGTGTATCGTTCTCGGGATCGTAAACCCCCTTCTGCCGTCCGTCCGCGGATCCCTCGCGAGTCGATTTCGTCCACGGACTGGATGGATGGATTTCAGAATCAATAAAATAAAAGTTTATCGTTTTTAGAATGATGGTGTTTTAGATAAGATGGCTGGCACGGGTGCGGCAGGCCGCGGGTGGCAGTGGGGTACGGGGATAGGAATTTGATACTCGAACCCGGGCCGCCGTGCTCGACGTGCTCAGCAACGGAAGGAGCGAGTGTGATTTGGTCAGTTTGGATGATGTTTTGTGCGTAGAGATGGATAAAGTTCGCTGAAATGGCTTTCGGATGCGACATAAAACCCTAAAGCTATCTGATCCGTGGGCTTAAGCTAGTGAACTTCCGCTTCTGGGACGTACGGAGTGGAGGGTCAATACAAGAAGCTAAGATGAAGGGTCTTGGAAGGCTAGACAATGTTTCATCTGCTTCGTGAACAGAAATATCTATGCATCTTCTTTGGTTTAAAACAAAGTTAAGTAAATACATTATTTTATTATTTCTATTAATCGATTACATATCTCGAGTTTCATTATAAAAGAAAGGATTTATTAGTAATAATTCGATAAAGTATTTATGTACAAGACTTTATAACCCAAATAACATGTGTTTTTTAAACACAAAACATACAACCTAAAAGACCTAAAGCAGTTAAAAACAAATTAGACGTATTTTACGGTTGAAAATAGCCTAATATGCATCACCGACAGCATTGCATCAGATTCATTTAATAATATTCGTTTCTATGATAAAATTAAGCCCAATTATTAAAGCTTGAACACATAGTTAAAAGTATTAATATTTTTTTAATCTTGATCTTCATCAATGTTTGGCATGTGATCAAAAATGTTTCCGAAGCAGTATATTGTAGTATTGCTCTCAAATTATATATGAAATAAACTAAATGGAAATTAAAAAAAATTAACAACGCTCCTTATAACCATAAAAATACGTGAAATTCTAAGGACGCAATATCTATTTGGTTAATGTTATTTAATATTAGAGTACTCGCTAACGAAGCACTCATACCTGCTGAATGTGTGATAAACGCGAGTAAGAATCCTTATTGTTGTTATTTTTTTGTCACCGATAAGCACATCCCAAGCTTAACATACTTAGTAACCTTAAGTGGCATTTGACATCGACATAAGTTGCGATGAGCGTTCCCCTCCAACAAGTCGGTACTTCATTTTCAACAATGGAAAACCAGACTACGTCGCTCAGGTCTCGCGATTGTCATCAGTTCCACACACCGCATCGCACCCAACAATCATCAACAATTCGCCCATAAAATCCTTTCCGCTTTCCGGCAGGTCTCGTCGGTTCGTTGCGGAAATTGAAAAGGACATTATCATCATCGACGATCAACCGTGTCCTATCATTAGCGGGAATTTTCATTACGGCACGTACCCCGGCGCGTACATGGCACGGGATTTGGGCTTCACATTCGGTCGGAAAAAGGCGTCCCGTTGGAAAATCACTACATAAATTTACGCCCGATTGAGTCCCTTCGTGCGGGAGTGAGCAAAAGGGTGTGTGATGGAAGGAGAACGCACGAGAGGGTGGCACAAAGTCTCTCCCACCCAATGCACGTTACACGCTCGTTTCATGGCCTGCCCGGACCGGTTGCTGCTACCGATCGTTATCTCGCTAACTAGCCAAAATGACAAATAACAACAAGGCATTCCTGGGCCGGTGAAATAGGGACGACTGTTTTTGATTTTTTTATTCGGGTTTTTTTTTGCTGTTGTAATACACCCCGGGGACTGGGAGGGATTGTATCCTTTCAGCAGAAAAACCGAAGGGGTCCGTCAACCGGCAGGAAGGAAGTTGATTTCCGAAGTGGCCGGAAAAGTGCTGTCGACACATGTTTCCGTTTATGTGCCTTCGCGAATGTAGCGGTGCGCCCTCGCACATAATGAAATCACTGAACGTGTCACATTTTCCGAGCACCCTTCGCACCATCCGCGGAAACCGAGTTTTGGGTTGGGTGTTGCGTGCGGAAAAGATTTATGAAGGGGTCACTCGTGCCGTCCGTGGCAGGACGATGTCACCGGCATAGAAACGACTCAATTTGGGTCATTTTGCATTGGATTTATGTGGTAGTTTTTGTGTCTCAATGTCCCCCGACACACTCCCAAAAAAAAAAAAACTCAACAAAAGAAAACCGAGCCAAAGGATAGTGGTGTGTGTAAGTGGGTGGTTTGCACGCATGTCACCATGGTATGGCACACGTTCGTTGTTTTTTTTTTCCTGCTTGCAATAAAATAACGATCACGAAAGGTGGCACAATATTGTAGCACTTTTCCGGGCAATAAAACTCTATGAACGATGATAATTTCATGCTACGGACGCATCGTTTACTACAATTTTTAACATCGTTCTTTTTTTCGGGAAAATGACCGTCTCCCATTTTTCATGGACAAATGGTATAATTGTGGTAGTAACTTGTTATTTTTCCGAATAAATAAATAGCCGTGAGAATTATGTGACTATTTTTTGACGACCAACTGATTTCACATATTGCATAACATACCAAATGACTTTACTCTCCCATTTTCATCACCGTTTTATACATGAAAGCCTGGTTGTTATTTAACAATACTATTATTATTTAAAATTCAAATGATCTTAAATATTCTTGCAAGCGGATATAATTACTTCAGTAAAATACAAACAGTTCTCAGATATAAAAACATCAAGAGCTGTTTGGCAGTGATCAAGGTTAATATAAGAAAAAAATTATAACAAATTCTCTTAATTTGTTGGACAATTCGAAAAATAAATCACATCCACTTTACGTTTAAACAAGAGTTTTGCGATAGTTTTATAGCATATCATCTTTAATAACTCTTGCCTGCAGCTTTGCTTATAGCCATTCTTGTTGTTTTCATCTGAATTTCAACATGGAAAATAGCAATTTCTTGTTCTTTCTGCAAAAATACATTATTCAAAGAGACGGATTTAATTATAGAAAAAATTATTCGTAAAATAAATAATTAACAAAAACAATCTAAGCTAGAATAGGTGATACAGAAACTCATTTAAAATTAATAATCTTGATATCAGCATTAACTTCGTATTAATTTGAAATAAGTGTAAGCTTCTTACTAAGAATTAAAGTCTACCAAGGTAAAGATAAGTAAACATAAAGCAACCTTTAATTGAGAGATTTATACATGCATTATAAAAAAAAACTAACAGAAGATTGTCAAACTTTAGCACAACGTTTTCTCACAAAAATATGTTCCAACACTTCGAGCGTGCATTCACCTGCACCACCTCACTAACAATTGAGTTATTTTACTTCAATTTTCTTCCGATTCTCTAGATTCTTCAGATCGGTGTTAAGCTGCCTTAGCTGATCCCCATTCAGTGGCGATCATTCGCCATCGGATCGTTCGTTTCGGTACAGAATAGATCCAAACAAAACCAGAACAAACCCAACCTCCACGCAATGCTTCACCTCGATCGTGTCAGCGTAATTCATCTGTGGCTTTCATTCATGCCAACCGGCCGATCACCGGCCGCTCATTCATTCATTCATTAACCGCCTTTGAAGGCCATTATGACGTGCATTGCACGCGCTTCCCGCGCATTTACGCACCGAAAAACGTTACCGAACGGATTGAGCGACGGCGTCCGGTTGGACGGTTTCGGACAGTGGCAGGTTCTTGGCCGGTTCCATGTTCCTGACCATGTAAAATACGCTTTCGCTGACTCGCCGCGTCACTGGTGTCACGTTGTTGACCTGTGATTTCAACGCACCACCCTGACCCCGAACCCACAAACCATTCATCGTGCTCAACCGTTCCGGCCACTTTTGGAACAAGAGCCGAGTGCGCAGACGGAGGCTTTGATGATCGAGCATCTTTTGCATCCCTACCGGCCGGGGCACGGCCGCATTCTGCAGGAAGTTTCGGTTCCAGCGGGTGTATGACAAAGCGTGCTATTATGCTGTTGCTGATGCCTGGAAGAATTTTCATCCCAAACGGCTCCGGAGACACCGGACACAAAGCCATACCACGCCAACTGCAAAGTCATCATCACCACCGGGTCGGGTGGCGGGGTAAAGAAACGATCCGATTTGGCGTAATTCTCGCCTCGTCCGTCGATTCCCGTGAAACGACGGGAACATTGCCGCAGGCGAAGATAAACAGGCGGTCGCTCATGGCGGCTTGAATGGCAACCGCGCCAGGTGGAATGGCTGTGGCGGCCTGTGGACGGAATTTGCCACCGATTGTCAAGTCAGGACGGGCACAAGAGCAAATGTTTGCACAAGCAACACTCCGTGGCGAACGGAGGGGTGAGGATGGGTGAGGAAATCGGAAGCGAAACGCGTTCCCTTTAAATCCCTGCCCCGGCGGGACAATCGATCGGTGGCGGCTGTCTCGAGCGTCGTCGATGCCACGTGGCCACCGCCTCCTCATTAGTGGCGTGTTACATGATATGCCAATAGGGGGCCAGAAATTACGTTCCACTGGCGGAACGATTCTA
Organism: Anopheles farauti; assembly: GCA_000473445.2. Classification (NCBI taxonomy): domain Eukaryota; kingdom Metazoa; phylum Arthropoda; class Insecta; order Diptera; family Culicidae; genus Anopheles; species Anopheles farauti. The sequence continues at coordinate 7,904,132 of KI915042.1, read as the reverse complement.
TCGGCGCACTCGGTACCGGCTTGTTAGGTGCGTTGAGCTGCTGGGTTGCGGGACGAGGGGACGAGCCGGGTGAGGAACCGGAATTCAGTTCAATGGTGCCGGTGTGGAGGCTTTGTTCGCTCCGGTTCGATGTAAGCCGATATAATCCGACTTTGCATCCAGGGTAAAAATCGAACTGCCGCCGGGTTTTGAACGAAGGGGAAATGAAAAATTCCAAATTTGCAGAAAGAAAAACACGGCCACGAGCGTGCGCTGGAAAATGGTTTACGAGTTTACGGCTTGTGAAGGAATTTTCCGCCACCGGCGAGGAATTGTTTGTGTTTTGGGGTTGAAAAGAATTTTAAAGTCGCTGCCAGTGCGGGGTTGAAGGTATGAGCGTTACGTTTTAGATGTACTTTAAAATTTAAAATAAGATAGATTATACTGTGTGAAAGATTGGGATGGACTGTTTGTTATTGATCATTATTTAAGGAAATACTAAGATTCCCAGTTTTTTGTTCAGTGTGAAATAAATATGCTGAAGTATCAGCTATATATTTAACGATTGTATCAGTTTGACGGTTATCTCATAGTTCAAGCAGTTATAGTTTTTTTTAAATGCGATTGGAGGAAACTGTATAAAACAAATATATTCTATAAATTCAATACAATCAATAAGTACTTGACAGTTTTAAAATTGTAACAGCTAAACGAAACAAATCATTCAGAACAAATGGAAGTAACATAAAAGGAGCATAAAATTAATTATTGCAATTGTCCTTGTGCGCTAGAAACATTATTTAAATAATTCTAAGCCTAATGATTTAATGGTTCAAGAATAAGAAAAACAATATAGAATATTGAAATAGAATATTGAGATCATAACGAAATTTAAACCAAAAACACTCGTTTTCCAATATTACAAAAAAATGAAAAAAACATTAGTTTTGTCGTTTATAAACATTTTTCGCGAATAAAATGTGTTTTAAAATGTGCAATTTAATCATGAAATTTGGTAATTTTTTTCGATAACACAGTGTAAAACACATAAATTTTACCATCGAATTTAAAAAAGTTGGTTACAGCGAAAGGGAACGACATACTAGTTGTGAGTCATTCGAGAGAAATTATTCTTTTCCAAATATTAATACGACAAGAAAAAGTAAAATGTATTTTTCAATTTCATTTACATGGAGATTGCTACATAATTGTTCCCTGACTAAACTCATCGAAGTGAAACCAAAAATCATATCGAATGCACATCACTCAGCATCATCTTCCATTCCATCTGTACCGGTAGCAATAAAACGTCCCATTACCGTCGTCCGCAACCGTGTAGGCTCGCCTGTACCGGCAGCCGAAATCGTTCATCTCTTACCCCCTAAAAAAAATTCGTGCCAATCGGCGTTAATTCATTCGTCAGTTGATTAACGCCGGCCACCGGGATCACCGGCACCAAACACGCAACTTTCGTGCGTTAATCCAATATTTTATAACGGGAAGAGTAGGAGCACCACACACACACACACAACCACATGAAACCGAAACCATCCAAAAACGCACAACCGGAACATTTGGAAGCGCAGTAATGATCGGTAAGAATTTTAATGAAAGAATTAATCGTTATCTTTGTGTCCACCGAAAATTGCCTTTATTGCGGGATCTTTTTTTTTATTTTCTTAGCGCATCTCGCGCTGGTGAAAGAAAAGAGATGGAAATTATAAAAAACAGCCTACTGCAACCTGCAATAATGCCGTCGACCGGCAGACGTGCCGGGCAGCTTACTTTCGCACTCGAAATGCCATTAAAACTATTAGCATAATTGCAATTGATAATGGTTGGGCATCGCACACGTTTTGCGTGACGCCGCACCCGTTGGCGTTGATCGGGCTGCCGTTTATCTTGCCGATGAAAGTAAAAACTGCACAATAATGGTTTCGCTTGTGTGTGGTACCGCCCATCTGGAGGATCTGTTTGATTTGATTTTTTTTTCATTTTCCTATATTTTAAACGCGATGAAGCCGGTACATTTTGCACATTTTGTAGGCTTTATTCAAAATAAAAACACATGTCCTAATTATATTGAACATTGCTCGATATTCTGCCAAAAATCCCTGGCAATAGACAGAAGCAATGGGGAAAAAACACCACCACCAATCGCTATGGCAACGGAAACAAAGCGCCTCACCATATTGCAACATATTTGCGGGCCAAACAAACAAGGATCACGAAGATAGCAATCATTCAGCGGAATCTCGTGCTAATCTGACAGCAGTCATGTTTGGAGAGAGGATCAAAAAGTTCAGCAAATAAAATCCCACCGGCATAAACCCTCTCGGCGCCTTCAGCGACTGAAGGGCGCATGGAAAAAAGGGACAGAAAGGATATACGCCTGTAGGGTAACCCTTCGATCGCTTGCTGCATTCATCGCTCTCCAAAGCATCTAGGGCGTTTTTCTTCACTTTTGAGGTCTGTGTGTTCGAGTTTCGTCCAACGCCACGCGGAAGGCAGTCTGGTGAGTCTGAACTCGAAAAGCCGATTTTAATGCCATGCAAAACTCCCACCTCCCACGACACTTGTGACGCACGGGGCAGAGGCCCTTAGTTGGGTTACGATGCTCAAAAAACATATGATTCATATCAGAGCGGAGCGAAAATGCTTATTGAAAGACTCAAGTAGCGACACGTTTCCACCGAGTGGTTGATTTGCTAAGCCCCTCGCCCTCGACCCAGGCCTTGGTACCGCATTTTGAATGGATGTTCGAGAGACGGGTTTGGTTTTCGACGAGTTTTCGGGGCACGGCGAGAGGGAAGCGAGCATACGCTTCGCGGCATGTTGTAAAGCGGAAAAGCAGAGCGCACTTTTGTGGTGATGTTGTCGAGATATCGAGGGGCTTAACGTACGAGGGTTCGTTCGCGTTACATTCTGCCGGTAGGGTGAGAGATAGGAAAACGCTTGTGTGCTATTATGACATGCTGGATTACGTCATAACGCAAATAAATTTATTAAAAGCGTAAAACTCGAGTAATCCTTTTAGCATGACCATTTTTTTCATTATCAGGTTGTACATGTCCCGAAGTCGTCAAAAAAAACGTAAAACAACAAACAAAAATTTAAAATTATATTGCTACAAGATACGTTTATCGCCTACATTGTTGTCACCTAACAGACTTTCCTCACGTTGTATTTATTTATCACACAAGCAGCTGAAAAGACACTCGTATTCGTTTGTCCAAATGTACGAAGCAAAAGCGAAAAAAAAACTAAACTTGCACCACGGTTTCGGGACCAAATCTATCAAAATATTAACATGTTAGCCGAACAGAAATGACAATCGGTTGACAGCTCACTAAACACGACGCGTTTTCGAGCGTTTCATTTGGTCCATCCTGCGTCCATTTTCGGGTTCGTATTAAGGACAGAAAAAAACCTCCCTCCCTTCTGTACAACGTTCGTCACCGGCAACCGGCTCTAATCGTACCTGACGCACCACAATCATCACCAATCAATTCGAATCAATCTAAGAATCATAAATAACACCGTATCGGATTTCATAACCGGTACGCACGGGACCCGGGAGCAACAGAGCCTTCATCAGGCGATCACGCAGGAAGTACAGGCCGTGCTCGCCGTTATCGCAGAACAAGTTCATTCTCGCGCCACGGATGCTGTTCTTCGCCGGCTTGCGCCGCTCTTCGTCTCGGACGAGATCCTTCGGACGCATCGATCAGTTTGCTGTTCACCGTTGACGTTTGTCGTCTTGTTTGTTTTTATCTCTCTTTCCTCTTTCGTGTTCGGTTTCGGGAAGGTGGACTCAAGATTTAAGCCTGTCGATTGCGCCGGGTAGACGATCGTCAAGCCGTACGGCATCGGGACTGACTGGCCGGTGCGGTGGAATGGTATCGGTTACGGGGTTTCGCCTGTATCGATCGTGGTGGAATCGTCGCGACGGACATAGATTGATCATCGACGATTATTATTTATTGTTTAATGCTGCTCGCGGCTGCATCATGGCGTAGCCGTAGGCGTAGCTAGGCTATGTGCAGGAAGGAACTTAGTGCATCGGAGCTGATTGAGGAATTCAGTTCATTTATTGAGAATTGGAGATCAATTTTCTATGGAGCATATAAGGTGGGTAATGTCTTTAAATTTGAATAGGGTGATAATTTATATTTTTCAGCTTTTCCAGTTTTTATATATTTTCGCTCATTTCATTCTTCAAGACGGGTTTAAAACATAATTACAGATGACTCTAGATTTTTGTTGGATCTCATCCAACAATACATTTCTCGATTCATATAATCGGAAAAAAATTTAACTTAACTGAACCATGGCAAACTGTCTGTTCGGTCAAATTTACACTCCTAATGATGCCATTTAATTTTCAAAATAACATAAACAAAATACACGAATCCAGAATGTTTATTGACTGTCACAAATGTTTACAGATTCAATTCAATACTTTTGAGTACTTCGTGTTTGAATAACCATGATCCTCCAAAGTTTAGTTTCATTTTACAATGACCTAATAATATATAACAATAAGGCGTTGGAGTTTTCTCATTCTGATATGCAGCTTTATTTACGTTTGTCCTGCGATGAAGTTGGTCTCCACAGCATTTGTCAACGGAGAAAGTGACATAGCACCTTTTAGTTACACCAGTTTTTAACTGTATATATTCAATTATATATTTAAAACTAATTGGATACAATGGAAATAATATACTCTAATTCTGAATAATGTATGCCAGCTGCAATAAATTTTAAATAAAAAAATAAACAATTACAAATTAATAAGTATTAAAAGATGGATTGTGCACTCAATGTTTAAATAGAAATATTTTCTGTGAAATATTTCATAACAATACATGAATGGACATCCTTTTCATGAATGGACTGCTAAAAATAAACAAAAATTCAAATGACCATAACTACGAAAGAAATAGTGAATTGCTTTGGTTTGATCAAGCATCGGTATGTGTTGTGCAATATATTGAAAAGTACAACTTAAATTAAAAACAGTAATAAAAACTCTGTTATGCATGTCGTCATTCGTTGCTAGCCTACTTCTTGGTAGACATTTTCTCATGTCTGACAAAATCCAACTGCTCCGTTTATTATCTTAGACATGCGCATATCTTCCCCTACTGGCGCACGCCTGAATACCGATGATAAGTTCGTGCTCAACGGGTCGAGATAGAGCAACCGAACAGTCGCCGTGGGCGCCGATTGGACGACCCGTTTTATATTTTCCTTTTAAACCGTCTTACTGTAACAGGTTCCAGTCGATCGCTCTATCACTCCAATCGTTGTTATCTCGAGTTGTGAAGGAACTTTAATAATCTCCGCACCACCGTTTGTTGTTGTGGATGTTTTTTTTTATTATTATTTTGTCTCTCATCCGGAACGGATCGTTGCGCACGGTGAATAATTTATCATTTCCACGATGATCCTGAAATTGAAATTGCTTGGACGTCTGCCGATGCGACTGGTTTCTCGTCTGTCACCTTGGTGTTATACCGAGGCACCCGCTGGGAGCTACCGGCAACGGAGATTTGATCGATGAAGCGACACCGGTTCACGGTCGAGAGGGAAAGACGTGTCATTCCGCGACAAAGGCCCTAATAAATCGAAACAAATTTTCCATCTCTCGCGCCCGCTCGCTCGTGTGTAGTCGGTGGTGAACTGTCGTTTCGATTAGAAAGTTATTTATTATTTATCCTTCGCCGACCGACGATTCGACGGCACCGTGCAAATGACACTCAAAGCCGCAGGCTGACAGCCGGCCGGGCGTGAGATGACGGCGATGGTCTGACGGGGAGATCGGCTTTCTTTCTGGCTCACGAGAGCGCACGCATGCTCAGTCAACCCGCCCGTGCAGGGATCAAATTTTCCGACATGTGATGCGAAGGAAAAAGCGATGGAAATCGTCGCTGTCGGAAAAATGGCAGTTAGGTCGAACCTGACCTGCAATCGGCGGCAAAATGCCGCTCACAGGCGTTGAACTGTGACAAACGAGCCGGAACCGTTCGCCTCGTTCGCGGGAACTTCACTCTGTGAAAACGCATTCTTGTCGCGCTGGCAGCACCCACTTCAACCTCGTTTTGCCCGTCGCCTTGTGAAGCGAAATGACTGCGAGATCAAAGTGCAGACGTGAGGAAATCTGTCAGGCACATTCACGGGACGGTGCGACGGAGGCCAGACCAGGTTTGGGAGAAACGTGGAAAACTGTTTCTAGCAGTCTGAGCCACCTTATTAGTGTTCACTTTCGAAACGATATGTTTTGTTTCGCATTCTTTTGGAGTTTTTATTTTCTAGGGAATTGTGTTAAGATTAGCTAGTAAAAACTTCACATAAATATGTGCCGACTGTCAATCCTAGTGAAAGTTTTTATTATACACCATTTAATAAAGATATCAGAGTAAAAAATTATTACAAATATGTTCAGCAGGATATGAATACCAGTGAAAGAAAACTTAAAACAATGCTTTTAAGCATACCCAAATCAAGGAAAGGATAATCTTTATTGTTTGAATAACAATACGAAAAATAAAAATAAGAAACATCACTAGCAAAACAAAATTATTGTAACATTTGCATCTCTATCCTTCTCGTTGACATTTTTATGAAAATTATCGTATATTCACATCTGTATTATCTTCACGATAATTTAACGGCTAGTCTTCTTAGCTATCAGAGCAGCAAAACCTGAAAAAAAATTAAAAACCTCTTAAGTTAAGGATAATTAAAAATAATAAATTCATGCAGTAATCAAATAATACACTTGATGTTTCAATCTAATTCTTTATTACTTGAAAAATGTTCTGTAGAATAAAGTACAGAGAAATACAATAAAGTAATCGAGAATATGTAAAATAAATGAAGAATAAAGTGTTGAAAACAGAGAAAACAGACCAAACATATAGGAGGCTCTTCATGACGTGACAAAAATTGAAAATTTTATAGATGTAGCACAACTGAACTTCATTTCTTTAGAATGCTATAAAAGCAATAAATAAAGTTTTTTTTTCTATTCTTTCCTTTTCTTTTCTCCCTAATCATCCCAATCCCAAATTAGACGGTTTCCGAATTGCCGCATCCGCAAGTCACGCCAAACCCGGACACGGCACAGCCGCAAACTATCAACGCAAACATCCTTGAGAAGTGCCCGCGGCGCTTCACCGCCCGACATGATGTACCGATCATAAAACTATGAAATATTACCATTTGCGTGAAATACGATGCTCAAACGCTCCGACCGACCGGGTGTTTTAAGCTGTTTGGTTTGTTTTCGGTCGAAACACGAGCAATAACATGAGCGTTTGCTGTGGCGCTTGCTTCACTTGGCAGCCGTGCTGGTAAAGGAGAGCCCGAAGGGCACGGTGCGGCATGTTTGGCGGTGACGATGGTGTCAGTCCGAACCCGTGGCAGTGTGAGCAGCATCGGATTTCATTGCCCTCGTCGACCGATCGTCATCGTTCGTAGGTTTTTCTCATCGAAGAAACCGAAGGATAGGTTTTTCTTTTGCATAGAGAATCGTTCTCTGGTGGCAAAGGCGTGAAAGTCTAGTGAAGTGGAGAGGGCGTTGCTTAGCTGCGGTATGATATGGTCTGGTGAATCGATCGACTTCCTGTGTTCGGAATCGTGTCACATGGTGGTGGTTTTTTTCTAGGTTTCCCTTTTTCACACGTCAACTTTGCGTCAGTTTCGACACATTTCATGATGATGTTGTTTTATGACGTTCGTATGGCGGATGTTTAGTGAATAGAATCTTTGTTGTATTGATTTTAAATACTATTTTCTACTTGTTTCCGTTTATCATTACATATATTAAATTACTTGATTATGAGACAAATTGAAACAAAAATAGTATTTTTTTTCCAAAAAATGTATTGTTATTTTTCCAATAAGGTAAATAACGGTTAATTCTAGTACAGTATTTGCATAGCAAAAACTCTTTAATAGAATAATTGATATAGATAATTCAATCAGCGGCACACATAAAACGATGTTTATATTTTTTTTCATTTTTGGAGAATAATTATATGCAAATTTTAGTTCAGTTAAGTAACACGAAAAGAATATATTTCAATAATTTTATAGCATATTGATTGGTTAACGTTTGCAAACAAGAGTATTGATTTCAAAGACGGCGCAATAATTGCGTACTTTGTTGTCTAAACTAGAACCAACATAACAATAATTACAGAACTCACAGATTTATTCATACTAAATTTATTCAAGATACATAAGAGCATAAGCTTATTATAATGAGTAATAAACTATTCCGTACAAAGGCGAAACAATGCTGTTTTGTGGTCTAATTTTTCAGTTTTCATTTCATTCATTATACAACAAAAACGAATACATACACAACATTTCCCTTGTTTTCTTGCAACTGAAGGTCATGTGAAAACAAAGTTTAATGGGCATTTTTTTTTAGAATTTTGTTTCAACGAACCACAACATTTTCCGCCCTTGATTACAATTTGAAGTGATGTTAACACAATTGAAACAACTAAACAAATCATTACCTACTTCCCAACTGCAACGCTGCGACGAAAGAAAAATCACCTACCTAGCTAATCAAACAAACCTCTTCCCCCACATCCCAATCAGCACAAATGTCGCCAAGTGCGCCGAGTTCGGGCCAGGTTACGGTTTTTTCCCCTCCTTATCCATCTACTTTGTCGCCTGGATTGGCCACTGCTAGGCGCACTCGATAATTGTGATTTATATGAATGGCTCGATAAACATCTCGAATATGTTTGGTTACAATTTTCCACCGACTAAGTGATTATTTTCCTGCCTTTCCTGCTAGCCAATCAGTTTCCCATCCCCTGCCAGGAAAACAAGGGGTTATTGTCGGGTTCTTTTCCTTCATCGGGCCTCGGGCCTTTTCCTTCATCGGGACGATAAGATTGAAAACCACCCAGGTGCTGGTCCGCGGTACCGGAATCGCTACGTACTGCCATTCGCTTCCTCCTTCCGTTTCCACGAGTTCCTCAACCGACATATGCCCATATGTCAACAATTTGGTTGCAGCTAACGATGAGCGCACCGTTCAATCCTTTGGCCGATTAAACTGACCCGGGGATTGATTGGGGTGCATGCGTCCTTCCAGCGCATCCCGGGGCCGCGATGATTGGATTATAGGGCGCGAGTTGATCATGGACGACCGATCGTATCAGTCATTAGGCTGTCAGCTGTCTGGGCCGTCGTATCGAGCGCAATGGAAAATCCTGGCCTCAATCGGCAATCATTTTCATTTCTCCATGCGGGTTCGCAACGAAAGCGACGGACGGAGCGACGATTGTGCAATACGTTTTGCCCCCCGGGGCTCAACGCGCGTACGCGCGAGACGGTTTGACGATAGCGTCGAGATCGGTCCATCTTTGGCCAACAATTTCATTGACTACCTAACCAGGCCGTTTGTGACCATGGCCATCTTTTTCCGACAGCCAGTTGCTGGTAGTGGTAGTAGAAAACGTAGTAGATAGAGGGAGAGCACGAGAGAAGGAGAGCGAAAGAAAATTCAAGCAAGCCAGTGGTGCAATGTTGGAAGCTTCGGTCTCGATCTGAAATGGAAACTCGCTGCTACCGAAAATGTCCTCGACGGTCGTATCGGCATTGGATTCACAACATATATCGCTCAAAAGGCACTTGCACACGCGGATTGTTTGACGGATTCGCCAGCCGTCCGTGCAGCTGCCCTGTCTGGCGGTGTTGGATAGCACCGAAATGAGACGAATTACGAAGTGACAGTTTTGCTCAATCGGTTCTCGATCGTAGATGGCGATGAGACGTTTTTTTCTTTTTTTTTGTTCGCTATTTCAATCGCGAGCTAAACTCGTGCAGCCGGGAGGCCCCGTTACCATGCATGGTGAGGTCTAATTCGTAACGTTTGTGTGAGGCGCACGCAGCGCCAGGACGCAGAACCGTCGGGCTGTGGTGGGTTTTTTGGAGTGATAATACGGCTCCCCCGAGCGGGCCATATTTCTTCCACGCGAAAACGGAAAACGGTCTGCGGTCGGTCACATGTTACGCTTTTTTTTTCCTCCTCACCACCGTATCAAGCCACCGGTAGGGACGGATTCGTCGGTCCGGCTGAAAATGGCCGTACAGCTGAGCAAATCGTTCGTGTTGCAAAATTGTCCGACCGATCTATGGGCAGCTGAGTTATGCGATTTCAGACGCGAGAAGCAGCTAAACGATAATTTAACATAAAAATAAATGCATTTCACGATTTTTTTTTTATGATTTGTGTAAGGAAAATTTTAACACACGCAGGTGTAGCTTCTTGTGGTAATATTTTTTCAGCTACCTTTAACTGAAAGCGATAATAATTTTCCACGCGTTAAGCACACCTGCACCACCATTTTGCTGAAACGATACTAAAAAAAAACTTCCCCGGATCGGTGGAAGATAAGACGCACCCGCAGTCAAACCCATCGAACTGCAGCCCAGGTGATGGATAGCGTTCAACACCGTCTGGCATGAGCGGTGCGTTGTAGAATGTGTTACAAGCAAAAAAAATATTATAATCCTCTCCATTTCACCGGGCACAGTACGCGCTGGAAAACAGTAAGCCTGCCTTGAAAAATAGCCGTCTCAGTTTGATTGATAAGCAGAAACGCGTTTGGAACGTAGCCGCGGGGCAAACGGAAGCTAAACTAAAGCGAAACTTTACTTTACTGGAACAAAAAACACCGCTGTTGGTATTGTGTTAATGAGCGGAAAATTAGCACATGCCGGTCGAGAGTGTTTAAAACTTTAAAAAATATATATTAAAAGACGGAATTTCTTAGTGCGAAACGTACATTATTTGGTTAAACAACCATTTGGCTTATGTAAACGTTCATTTTGGGATTGCAAATTAATAGCATAAATGCTCCTGAAGTAACACCAACTGCATTTGAAAACTAACAAAATTTAGCTATTAGCAAAATATGTGATAAGAATAAAGAGAGTTACACAAACATTGAACAGGGAATTTTCTGCAGTATAAATGATTATTTTATTCGATCAGTTGCGTTTTTTCGTATAATGTATAAATTTTTTATTCTGATTTCGTTTAAAATATTAAAGTCCTATTAATTTAAAAATCATGAAAAATACCTTTCACCAATCTAAAATAGAAATTCTATCTAAAATAGGAATTAGCAATTGTTCCCAAAATTCTACTGACGAATAAAATCAAACCTTGAATTCTGGTACTCGTATTTGTTGAGGTTGCAGCTTTGAGCTACAGGTGTGGTAATTATTCTAGTTTTTAATAATCTTAAAAATATGTGATCAGTCGGGTTCTCAAAAGTAATAGTAATTTCACAAGTAATTTCACAAGATAATATTTTTCTATTTATTGGCTAAGAGCAAACGTTTGTACATTTTTGTTTTGACGGCATACCAACTACTCGGATTTTCGCTCTAAATCCCTGTCTGTAAGCTCGTTTGCCGTAATTCCGTTGACATTTCCCTTTTCAAGACAAAATCGTCACATAATATTGAATATTAATTTAAATTCTGTACATGCTTTACCTATCGTATTATCAGGTTTGATTATGTAATGTTCGATTCCTCAATTTTTCCTCCACATGTTTATGACACCTGATGAAACATTAAAGGCCTACACTCTTGCAGGTGTTCGTACCTGCTCTCTGCACGCCACATTCATAAACAATGCGTCAGAGCCTAGTGCCCATGGATGATGGCACCACCCGAACAATCCCAGTGTCCATATCGGACGCGCTCGACTGATTTCAATTCCAGCTCGGGCGTAAAATTTAATCCTTGTATGGCATTTCCGATATTCCACGTGCTGTTCTCTCCGCATTAGACCCACATTCAAAGCAAAATCGTACAACACGGGGTCGTTCATTATATCGCTCTTTACTCCTACAAATTACCAGTGTTTTCCTAGCTGCGCCACCGGTGGCTCGAAGATGAACCGTAACCTTCGCGAGTCGTTTTTTTCCCCATCCGATATCCGGTTACGGACTTTTGACAGAAATCAAATGCGACAAGCGAGCGAGGTATCTGTGGCAAATCTGCCGACAGGGGCCATACCGATCGCTTAATTCGTGGGGTGGGTACATTCGCCCGGCTGCACGGATGCCCGCGCCGTGCCTTCCCCGGGGATTTTGTTCTCCGAATTTGACACGCTCACTCGGCCGGCTAATGCCCAATAATGTTGTCCGGGGAACGGACTACCGCGCGGAAGAAGAATCCGGATCCGGTTGCCTTTTTTTTCCTTCTCTGCCGCACCGCTCGGCGATAGCAAAGAAAGACATCAAATGCTGTCGAGTGGATTGGTTCCATCTGTTTTTCATGGGTATTATTGTTCTCCATATTAAAGCTTAGTATTCCTTTTTTCTTAACGTAAGAGGATAAGAGCAATTAATAAGTTATAATACACTGTGCGAGTGTTCAGGTTTCAGAAGGATTGGTACTTTCCACATTAAAATGTGTGGCACAATTCGTCATACGTTGGTACAATATTTTTTTAACTATATCATCATTTTCTTTATCAAATTTAGCAGCAGAACCCAAAAGGGAGCCATAAATTTTACATGTGCATTATTTTTTATGCAAAAACAAGTGATAAAAAACAGAAGCTTCGAACGATTTATGGGCAGTCAAGATGAGCCCAGCTTCCCAACTGTGTAATTGCGCATAATATGTCCATAATCTCGCTCTTAACACGCACAAGCCACAGCTCAACCACAATGCAACAATATTATATATAAAAAAACAATCTTAAACCAATTCCAAACAAGTTTTTCCACGACCGCTACCGGCGGCAAATAAATAACCAAATCCAAAGCAACAACATTATTAACGGGCAACTAATTTACCGAGAACAATACCGCCACAATGCAGTGAACGGATGCTGAGCCGAGAGGACAACCTCCAGCCCGCAATTAACGGGGTGCTAATAAAAAAACTTTAATAAATTACCTCATTAGAATAAGAATGGAACCGTGTGTTTGTGCGTCAATGTGTGCCCAGTGGGCTCATTTGCATTGAAACTGTCATCGGCCTTACACCCCGGAACGGTTCAGTGGGGTTAGACTGTTGAGTGATAAATCTTGTTTTTCACTCCGCCCGTTGGTTGGTGCAGTATCGATCGCTAGTCGTTTTGGGGTGAGTGTGTGATAAGTACACCCGGTTTTTGTTGCTACATCCGAGTGCGGAAATGTTCCAGTCGGATGGGCTTTTCCAACCAAACGGCCACTTAAATGGTTGCCGTCTTCCACGCCAAGTTGCGCCTTTGCAAACGATTGATGTTTGTGTGTGTGTGTGCTGAGAAAACGCGTTGAAAGAGTTGTCACTAATAAGCCGATCGAGAGATTGTGTTTTGTGGCAATAAAATGTGACATAAATGTTTTTTTTTTATGATTTATGCTTAGGCTGCTTTTGAGACTTATGAGCATTACATGAGCAGTACAAAAGCACTCGAAGGAAGGAACAAACTCTATAAATATCACTTGAGAGACTTGCGAAACGTGAAACCAAATTATTGTAATAATTGTAAAGTGAATATCATAAATAAATATTACATAAGTTCAAAAGTGTCTTAGATAATGATGAAACAATTTTTTAATATATATTTAGATTCTCAATTAATGTGAGAGTTGTATTTATTTAACTTTATTCTATTTACTCTATGCTCTTATTATTGTTGTAACCAATTCAGTAATTCCGCGTACATAAATGTTCTTTCTTTTTTCTTTGTTAACATTTTCAATATCTTTGTTCAACTTCAAAATGTCACACTCTTGTAAAATACGTTTGAGTTTATTTTCAATAACAAAACTTCATTTGTTTAAATTAATCCTGCTAACTTTTTAACATTTTTCGGTGATATGCCAAGCTAAAAATAGCGGTAAAAATTAATCCCTTTTGAGGCAAATGAGTTTTATTTTGAAAATAATCTAAAATTGTTTATTCCCAATGAGAACGGGGCATGTTACAATACTTTATCAAAAACTAATATACATGCATGAAATTTGAAGCATTAATTAACTTTTTGTGACATAACAAAACAAACTATTGTGTAATTTTTAGTGTTATGTTTGTTGAGAAAAACTAAACAAGAATGTAAATTAAATAATAAACAAAAATAAACAACTCCATACAGGTTTTGCTCTCGTCATAATAATGCTCAAAGATCCTCCAACATATCCTCTTCCAACTCATCCGTTTGAAATGATCTGCTTTTATTCCCCGGCGTGCTCGCACGAGATGTACGAGCTGTTACTCAGCCTCATCGGCATCGGTAGGCAAATGATGTCATAAATAATCATTAGCACCCGTAATTGCCCACACGATGCTGCACCGAACTGCATCCGTGGTGCCATTAGGGTTCCTGGGACCAAAAGGTGACAACGGTAAAAAAAGGAAAAAGAATATAAACAACATTCGGAAACAAAAAAACATGTATGAATCTAAATACTGCTTACAAAACCGCGACTTCACCAATTCGTTCTAGGGTAGCTATTACTTCAAAAGAAGAGGTAAAAGAAAGACACCATAAATAAGAACCCTTTTGTTCAATGTCCGCAGGGACCGGATGAATTGGTGTGATACAAACTTCACGCCTAAAACCTGTGAATGAGTGCTGCCGCGTTCGGTTTGCCAACCGTAGCCGTGATCTGCTGCCAATATGAATGGCCCGTTGGCGATGAAAGGCTACGCCTGTAATGGACGGTTATCGTAGGCAATGCGTATAGGTTGACGATTTTGATCGTCAGAAATGCATGAAACCGTTCGAAAGCGCTAACTTTGAGTAAGAAGCTGTGAAAAACTGCATAAGAATCGGTTCAAAACGTTCACAAAACCGGTTCGGGAAGGCAGTCTGGAAACGTATTATTGCGAGTGACACTTTTATGCTTTATGTATTGCATCCTGCCGTTGTTTTCGTGCTATTTTACCCGGTACAAGATCAGTAAACCAAGCAAGCATTTTCGGTTGAGGAAAGGAATGATTTTGGTAACGTTGTAACCCATAGTTTTTTTTTACATATTTGAGAGTCAAAATGATTAAAAATCTCTACACTCAATAACTTTCAATAACTTTTACTTGACTTTCGACGAAGTTAAGTTTGAACACATGTACTGGTCAATATGTAATTTTTCTTAACTTTCTTTGGATTGGGATTAAATGCTGAAATGGTTACATGTCAAAATTTCTTGCTTAAACAACTAAACTACGGTTGTTCGAAAAGAAAATTTAAGCATGCTCTCAATGCTCTGTTCGAGGTTTGAGAATGAGTGAGGTCAATTTAAAAAAATATCAAAACTAACAAGATACATTTAAAGTTAAAAATATAATGTTGTTAAAAATTAGTAAAAATCTATTAAATGAATAAAGTTGAATAGTGTTAAAGTTATATGTCTTAAGAAGATGAGCTTTTTCAGTAACAAATAAGTTACTTTTTCCATGATTACTTATTTTCTCTTCTCTCTTTCTCTCTTTATCTCTCTCTCTCTCTCAATCTTTCCTCTCTGTTCCCAAATTTTTAGTTTAACCATTATTGCGTTTCAAATCATTCCTGTTGAGTTCGAATTTTTCTCCCAGGCTCTTCTTCACTGTCGTAAAACAAACCCCGTAAAAGATGCAAGCAAAGAGATGATAAATACAGAAGTCCTTCATGTGCCGATCGTTGCTACGCCTTAGCTACGTACTTCGCGAAACCCATAAATCAGGCAACAAATCATCGCAAAACACGACCACAATTCATCTTCATCATCTGGTTCGACTTCAACGTTCGGTTGCGAAGTGGAGTCGAAAAATGCCGCTCCGAACCCAATCGCCAAACCACCGTCGGCCAACCCATCGTGTGGTTGCTCCTGGAAGTGCAGGTTTTGGGCCGATTGGCAGCTTTTTATCGGTTCCGAACATGGTTTCTCCGTTTATTCGATTTGCCAACCCAACCATGGTAACGGCAAAACGACGTTTTATCATTGCAACTTCACGTTTTACTGGACCTTCTTGCCTTTCCCCTTCACACTCACTACCCCGGCATCGACACTAACTTTGATGTTTCGATCGAAATGGATCGAAATCGTGTCATCGTTCGGAGCTGCCGTGCACTGTTTCACTCTCTGAGGAGCCCGAAAAACCCCTCCCCCACCCAACCAGATGCAAGTGGCTGCTGCTGCACCGCGGCATAAGGCGTCGAAGCGCATCGGCTACCGGAGTATTTATTGCTGTCGGTTATCGATTCCGTCGACGCAATCCATTCGGCCTTGATACTCCCACCGGGGACACTCACCCTCTTCCCTATCCTCCCCCTTGCTGCTTACAAACGCGGCGGCTTTTTCGCGAAACCACGATAGATGTATGCGGGTCCGTCCGTACGAACCTGAACCGGGCCTCGGTGCGTAATCGCGGGTAAATGGAAATTAATTGAGAAGCTATGTTCGCGAGATTACTTTTCCCGGTTTTCGAGTTTTTTTTTTACTTGAAACGGTTGGTTGTGTGAGGATGTCCCGGGGTCGTGAGCATGATCAGATCACTTTGGGTGCTTGTATTACGCGTTGAGGGTTAACTTTCCGCGTTGTAAATGTCCAGTGGCTGGTGTAACCGTCCGCCGATAGTGAAGAATTGCTAAACATGCACTTTTGTGCTAGTGTGCCAGAGCAGGCGAGGCGATAGACACTATAAAAGGGTGAGTATTTTACTTGTCTTGCTAAAAAAACACAAGGTTTGAGCATACAATTGATCAAAAAAGTCTCAAAATTATACCAACATTGTATTGTTGTTTTAGTAATCTCTGTTCTTTTGATACTTAATTGAGTTGATTCTTTTTATTCTTAAAATTCTTAAAATTTGTACGAAGTTAAAGTAGCCTGCCAGCTTAGTACAATAATTTCACTAAGCTTGTTTTGTTGTTCTTAAATATTAATATAAATTCAAAGAAAACCAGGGTTAAGTGCAAATAATGCTTTCATGCCAGCCTAAAAAATGCAAAGCCACGAATTTTATTTTATTCGCTGTAAACAATGTTTTAGTAAATTCAAAATACTGACGCTAAATCAATCCAACAGGTTTACCTTGTAGCATTTAACAGTACCATAAGCCCAAAAACAAAACGGATGGACTTTGGCGCTGCTTTATGCTGCATGCATCTCGACAATGCAACCTCAGCGGGAGAGGAGAGGCGGGGGGGGGACCATGGGGAGAACCACTACAATTAAAATGTATCGCAAACCATGATCTCGCGGCGAAATGGTTCTGCTCGCTTCCCAGAGAAAATGGCAAACATGTTTGGTGATTGGCCAAACAGACCGCCTGCGAAAACGACCGTCAGCCCAGGCGGCCAATTTAAGTCGAATTTGCCGAATCCACACCTTCGCTGTCGAGCGCCGATGCCGCCTGCCGGTCGCTGTTAATCAAACTTTATTATTATGCATTTGCAACTGAGTGCATCCGAGGCTGTGTTATCAGATTTTCTGAAGCCTTATCGGAGTTTATATGCAAAAAAAAGCACATCAGCCACCACAGCTGGGTGCTATAAAAATATAACGATTGAAACGCGATGAGACCCCTCTTGGGGATAGGGATATATCCGACCAGTGACCGATTAGGATCGAAAGCTGTAAAAGTACACCGGGCCGAGACTCTTGGCTGCATCTTTTGAAGAAGCAGTAAACAAATTTAGAGCATGCCGATGCAGGGGAAGGAAAAAAACGCATCATTATGAAAATTATTTCCTCACGGGTTGCAAAAATGTTGCAAAAAAAAACATAGATTGCTCGAGTTGGCTGCTTTTATTGTACCCATAAATGTCGGTGACTGATAAAATCGGCACTAGCGGATGGCTGCGTGCTTTTAATTAGAAGGCAAATGGATGCGATTTTGTTCCATTGATAGATGCATAGTTTGTTTGCCGTTGGGCTTTAAAAAATGCAGCTCCGGTTTTCTCACACCGGAAAATCCTCTATCTGCCCGTATCTCCGGCTATCCCGCTGGGGCACTTGGGCTTCGATACGGCTCCGGGCGACGGTCAATTCATGCTCGAAGACGACCGTCAGACAATCGAGAGTGGACGATGAAGACGCCACAAAGTGCCGCCAGTGCAGGCAGCGCCAGCGGCAACATTTCGATAAATATGAATTTATTCCGGCCCGATAAGCCACCCCAGCCAGAAACAGCACTTCTGTTGGGCACTAAATAAATTTTCCACCGCTTGTCGATGCGCCGGTTTGTTTTGACTTCATTTCGAAGCGAAATATTGCATAAAATGCATTATTAATGCATTCTTTCGCAAACAAATTTGTTACAGAATTTAATGCGATTTTTTTCCTTAAATCAGCCGATTTTTTGTTGCAAAGCTCACGTAAAATGGTTCCATTTTTCTCTCTCATAAGATAACAATCCGCAGGTGCTTCTCTTCGGATGAAAAGAACCAAAAATGCAATAAATTTGAAATATTTTTACCAAGTAAGCACAAGACACCCTCCCGCTGCACCGGACTCACACACAGAGAACGAGAACCGTCGATTCTGCGCCATATTACAACGTTAATGAGCCCGCGCCATTTGCACCCGAAGCCTGCTGCGTTGCAACGGCGAAAAGAAAAGCCACCGATTCGACCGACCTGCGGGCGGTGGAGAAGGGGGGTGTGTTGGTTGAAGGGAAATTTCCGGTCGCTTTCATTCTTCCGTCCGCACAAAGGAAAACACATTCTTTCGTAGTTTTCGCGATACGGGACGCCGGCTTCAAGGGAGGCGAGGTCTGAAGTTTATGGTTTGTTTTACTTCGCGGAAAAGAAAAATGCTTATCGCGCGGGACGCAATTTGTAATTTCGTGCTTAATTTCTTCTCCCTTCGCTTGTTTTACTCGTGCACGTTGTTTGACGGGTCTTTGGTAGGAAATTTCAGTCCAACTTTCGGAAGCTTCTGCGCATAAAACTTTTATTGCAGAGATGCAGATCCTTGTGACGTGGCCGTGTCGGCAAGGTGCCCTTCCAAGGTTGAGGGACGCTACACATCAATTCTTTTAATCGTTACGAGGGACCGCGTGCTGATTGTTGAGCTTCTGTAAAAGTATGAACAAAACAGAGAAGAGATTTTATGACAACTGTCTTTAATGAAAAATTGTATGCTACACATATTTGTATTTTTTTAATAAAATTCTACGCCTTTTCTAATCAATATGCCAACATGTACATTCAAATTTACCAGCAAAATTTTCACTTTTTTATCTTTTTGCAAACAGTTGAGCTTCAAATCAATTCTGACTTTATTAGCACGATCTTGTATTATTTTGTTTATTTTTTCTATTACGCTTTCACCTTTAAGAACCTGAACTACCAAAAATTTATATCGTCGTTGTGAACAGTGCATACAAAATCATTGTATGCGCTGTTCATCAATCATTGTATGCACATGTGAGAACACAGAAAAGCTGTGATTGTGAATTATCATTAAATTTTCAATTCAATTCCATTTCCAATATTCAAAATTAGCTGCATTAAAGTATTTCAACAGTTATTTATAACAACAGATAATGATAACACAATTTTCATTCGTGGCTGTTCACTTGACACTCAAATGTTAATTGCTATTTAGAAAGATTAAAAAAATGTCAGAAGAAATCTGAATGATATTCCATTCATAAGATCATTAACCATATAAGATCATTAACAAACAGTAACAATCAATCAATCTATAAATCCTTTAGAAATGTGTGTTCTATATTTTGCTGTAATGTTATGTTGTTCTGTTAACATGAAATAATAAAATTTTACGTTCCTCTACGCCGTGTATTTAAAACGAGCCTTTAGAGACGAACCACACCAACGTCACGTGGCAGCACAGCTTTTTCATGGCACACTTTACGTAACAATAAATTCATCAAAACATAAATCTGCGCTTAAGTACTTCCTCTCGCGACCTAAACTGAACAAAACTAGACATCAACAAAAAAAAAACACACTCACTAAACGGTAGCCTAACGCACAAAACAGAGAGCCATCTAAAATCTGATAACATTTACCCCTCCAGCTGTCCCTAAATGCGACCCTTTAAGGTCGTCGTTACATTTTACATTCATGTTGCTGTCGCCTAGCTTTAATTGGTAGCCAAAATAGCACCACCGAGTCGGAGATGTACGCAACAAATAAATTATAACGCGGAATAGTGTACGCATCCGTCCGGTGTGTGTGTGTGTGTGTAAGACAAAAAAAAGCACAGCCAGCAACTAAACATCCCGTAAAAGTGCTGCGACAACAGCAAATACAAAACACAAACTCGTGTGTCAACTCCGTGCGGCCAAAGGTGACTCGTGGCCGGTCTCCGGTCCGGTGTGTAGCATCTCGACATCATTAAACACCGTCCGGATTCGTGCGTCGTTGTTGGCCATCCACCATTCGAAGGGGCATGCGCACCCGCCGATGGCATTGAAGTGAGGTGCCCCCCAAACTCCACTACCCTCACCGCCGCGCTCCCCACCTAAAAATCTTCACAATTCATCCCGTGAATGTGGTGCTTTAATAAAAGTTGCCCATCATTCGCAACCTGTCAGCATTATTTAAAGTCGCTCCACTTACCTACCACCGGAGGACAATGAACACGAAGAAAAAGCATAGCACCCGTTTTGTGGCGGGGTGCTCCCGTCACAAGTGCAGGCAGGGGTTGCCAACGGAAACCTTAAGCGACGAAGGGGAGGGAGAGCAATGAAAACGAAAAACAAAACAGCATATGCAATAAAGGAAAAAGAAATCATCCCAGCCGCACGGTGGAGAGAGCGAGGCGCGGAAGAAGTGGCGGTGAAAACCGGTGACATAAAACTTACTCAAAACGGACTCGCGCGCAGGAAAAGTGAAACATAAACAATGCAGCTTCATGGAGCGAAGCGCACGAGCAGCCCAGCATAGAAGACTGAATCGGACAACTTTTTGCTCGCCGCTTCGTATCGCACTGTGTAGGTGGCAATGATGTTGCTATGGTGCACGGAGGAAACCCACCCCGAGACCCCATACTGTCCACGATGGAGCGATTATTTTGAAAGAGATTTTCTTTTTGCCTGCTTGTTTCCGAGTGAGTATGTGTGGCAGTTTCTTCACATCACACGAGCATCCCACGCAAGCATCTGTGAAAACGTGAAATCCTTCCCGTCGGGCACGGCTCCATCCCGCGCGGTAACAACGGTAGCATAACCATTCATTTTGTAGCGTCTGTGTTTTTTTTTTGTATGCCCGTTGCTAGTTTCCAAAGATGCGAAGAAGACCGAA
The DNA here is from genome assembly GCA_000473445.2 of Anopheles farauti. NCBI lineage: Eukaryota > Metazoa > Arthropoda > Insecta > Diptera > Culicidae > Anopheles > Anopheles farauti. Next base: position 7,882,912 of record KI915042.1, on the reverse strand, counting down.
ACCAGTTTTGCGTGGCTTTCTGCGACGCGATAGCTGTGGACACCATATCTTGCTTAAAATAAGTTAAAATGAGCCGAATGTTGAAAGTGACATTTTATTTGTAAAAAATTACCATTAGAACAGGATTAGGAAATCCGAATTCAAAGAAAAAGTAACTTATTTTCCGTGGAATTTCCTACTCCGGATTGAAAACGACAGTCGCTGGTGGGCAATATCCAACAGCGGACAACATAAACATAAAAAAGAACAACATAAAAAAGGGGCGTGCACTGACGACGCTCACGCACACAGATGCGCAGCGTGTGTGTTACAGATGGTGGATAAATTTGTTACAGAAAAAGATTGTTTAATATTTTCTACATCGTATTTATTCATAACCCGAGCAATGAGATGATGAGTATTGAAAGGATTTAGCCTTATTTTTATAATGTTAATTTTTTTAATTCCTTTTTTGCAGTGTAATTGTAACGTTTGCAGCAGTTTTTAAGCTTTCAAGACTGTTTCAAATAAAGTAGTAACAATAAAAACAGTTTTATTACAATCGAGAAAGACTAATTTTGTTACAGACAAATGTAGCCAACGCACAAATGTTGAATGATTTCTTCTTAATTATGTTCTCTGATCGCTAAAACTCTATGCCTTCATCAAGAAATGTTTAATGAAAAAATAACATTTCTATGGGTTTTCTATAGCAAAAACTCAATAATATTCTCAATCGAGGAATTCTGCTGGAAGAAAAACACTTGTATTTATTCATAGCCCTGATAAGATGATGAGTATTAAAACGGATTTAGCCTTATTTTTATATCGTCGATTTTTTCAATTCCTTTTCGCCTACTTTGAGCACAAAGTTGTAGTGTAGTTGTAGCGTTTGCTGCAGTTTTTAAACTTTCAATATCGTTTCAAGTAAAGCAGTAACAATAAAAACGCTTTTATTACTATTTTTGAAAATTTTTATCACAGAAAAAAAGAAAACTATTTTTGAGAAAAACTATTTTATGCTACAGAAAAACACACAAATGTTGAATGATTCTCCTTAATTATGTTCTCTGATTGCTAAAACTCTATGCTTTCATCAAGAAATTTTTTACATTTAATGAAAAAGTAACATTCCTACGGGTTTTCTATAGCAAAAACACAATAATATTCACTATCGAGAAATCCTGCTGGACGAAAAACACTTGCTTCCTTCTACACCGGCGTGTTTCGCAAAACTTCGAATGAATAATCGCTCTCCCATCAGCTGGTCACCCCGGTAAGGGACATCTCCACTCACAACCACTGCAAAACACGTTCGTACGGCAGTTGTCTGGGCTTGCAAACGGTGCAATCGTACGAGACGGTCGCCCTCTGGTCGCTGTTGCCGCTCTGCCCTTGTCCGGGATAAACGTGTTTCTGTGCAAAACCGAATCGGAAGCAAAAACGATGTTTTCCTTACTGCTGCAACGATTTGATTGCCAGCACCGCCATCGTTCGGAAGATTCGTCTGGCCATGCCCCAGCCCCGATCGTTGCGTTCGCGCAAGGAAAATGCGTTTTCCTTAGCGGTGCTGTTTTTATGCATACGCTCGCTGGCCGCGGTGCGGTCGACGATGGGACGAATTAAAAATGAAACATTTTTCAAATATTTTCGCTCCTGAAATGGGCAGATGCGGACGATGCGGCGACGACGGGTACCCTCTACCGCCATCATCGTTCGGCACTATAATAGTGACTCCGTGGGCTTTCCGTCAATCGATCGATCCGCTGGGCAGGCTTTCGCATTTCGGGCTCGGTTCGCAATCGAATCAAAACCTGCCGGCAAATGGGCCTCAACTGTCACAACGGAATGAAGATCCCCTGGTTCCCTGCTCCCCGAAGGGTGATGAACGAGAGAAATGAGGCTGCATCATCAAACGTCAACCGCTTCATGGAAAATAGCGATAGCAACAACAATAGTAAATAAGGAGAGAGGGAGAAAAATCGTTGCAAATCGGCAAGAACACTCCGCGTCGGCAAATCGAGGTGCTGGAGCGCGGAAAAATCACCTCTCCAAATCATCGCCCGTTGTGTCGGCCACGCTGGACCGGGAAGACAGGACCACAATCACAAATATGTCGATCCGGCGATGCCCTTTTTCTCCCCTCCCGGCCCCTCCGAGTGGTGTAAAAATGACCAAACCAACGGGCGACACTGGTTACAATTAAAAACAAATTACCTTCCATCCTTCCCCTTCTTCCCGTGCAAGCGACTTCATGTTGGGACCCATTTTGCTGTCCCACCACAGCCGCAACGGGCAAATGCCGGCATTTACGGGGCTAATTGTTCAATTTCACGGTACCGGCGGCGTGTGTGGGTCTGGGCGCAACAATCCCATTAGCACGGGGAGACAGCACGCCCCGTGTGCCCGGGGACATGGCCGAGGACCGACCGAGTTTTGTGCGATCGTGCGATCTCCGTCCGCGCTCACTACGTGAGATTATTCCGGAAACTTATGCACAACGAAAAAAAAACGTGCCCAATGGCACAATCGGTCGAAGCCTGCGTTCGGAAGAATAGCCATGGTATCCAATTTGTTGCCCATTTGTTCGCATTACACGAGCAGTCATAGGAAATAATGCTACAACTCGTCACTTTCTCGCCAGTTTTTGTTTGAGAAAATATGTGTTTTTGTGTTCAAGAATCAAAAAAACAAAAATTCCTTCTCTTCGCTTAAGAGGAGCAGTTAAATATTCTTTGTTGTAATAATTTTCTTATCATCAGTGAAATAGATATTATTTTTTAAACTATAAAAACATATACTATAAGAATGAGTTTTTGTTAATTATGGCTAAAACATATATATGTATACATAATTCAAAGAATCTTATCATACTGCTTTTATCCAACACTGAACCTCTAAATTTCTAAGTAAATTTTTGAATCATTTCCTTTGCTTGTTTTCCTTTTCAATTTCTCAACTGTGCCTTTGTTAGTTTCGTACAGATTTAATTTGAATATAAAATGTGACCTTTTTTATTATGTCACTCACTCACTTCATCGCTCACCTTCGATCACTTTTTATCGTATTTGTGTTTTATATTTGATTTATTTCCTTTGCAAACTATCAGCTATGGTTTCGTTTGAATATTATAGATTACATTACAATATAACATAGAACGGTTTTGTAGTTACAATTCTCTTTTATAAATACTTTATAACAATTTTTGGTTTTTAATAAATTGTGTTGGTAACTATGGGAACGCATTCCTACTTTGCATTAGGTTTCTGTTTTTGTCGTTTTAAATTTATTTTAACTAAATAATTTAAATCTTAAAGGAGACAATTTATTCACTGAGAAATAATTCTTTACATGCACAGGAAATTATATAGGATACTATATGTATCCAATATTAGTTGGAATAAAATACAAACCTGCAGTTCGAAGTTGTAAGCTCTACATGTGTTATGTTTGAAGATTGTTTTGAATCATGAGGCATAAAATAATGTTTAAAAGTCATGAAAATATTCATTGCGATCACTGTATTAATTCAGAATTAAATAATTTTGGATTTCACACCATCTTCTAGTTCAATGACGTAATTTTTAGATGATTTTACAAGCATAGTATGGACAAAAAAGAACTCAGAATAATATTATTGAATGAAACTGCTTAATAAATATTTTAAAATAATGACGTTCTTCATAAACTTTATTCATACCTTTATAATACTTCAAATGATGAAAAACCCGGAAAGTAAAGAACGATCATAAGCAACTGCGTTTCAATTATATTTAAAACACGGCCGTTTTCTTCACAGCAATCCATCACGGTACGAACACGATAAGGCACGCTGACACACATGCCGTTTCCGCTTTGTTCATTTGCTCGAAACCACCGGGTTTGGAGGGTTTGTTTTATCTTATCATCTGCCCGATTTGTGAAACATTAATTAGCACCGTACAAACGTGCCAACAGTCTGTTAAGACACATAGAGCTAATATGACGCTGTAGCACGCGATTTGCCCATCGACGACGTTGGCCATGGAAAACCAAAAAAAAAAAAGCTCAACTCAACAAGCTTAGAACTCCTTTCGGCCACCGGAAAAGATCGCATTGCTTGCAAACCCGTTCCCATCCAAGCGAAGGTGCACTGAATCCGGATGAGACGGCCGGTCGGAGCTTAACGGAGCAAAACACTCACCTTCTTTGTTGGATGGGGGAAGGGGGAGGAGAGCAGGGAGATGGCGCATTAAAATGTTTCACTTTATTTGACGATCATCATCGTTGGCTCCTCACTGGCGGTTTTCGATCGTTCGATCCCGTTCTCGGTTGGAACTAATTTTCGACCGTAAGCCTTTCTCTCCTTCCTTCTCTCTCCTCACCACCAGGCGCTACCGGGCTTCCGTGCTTCCGCGGTTACGCGGCCACGCCGGGTTCGTTTAAACGTGTTCGATGTACTTTTTCAAAGTTCGTTAATTTCGATTTACGGCCAATTTATGGGCCGCGTTCGCGCGCGTGTTTGTGTGTGTTGACGGACGCATTAAAAAAATGTGCGCGCGCTCACCTTTTCTAAACCGTTTTGCTGCAATGGTCGTACGGACAGGCTTTAGGCCGTTGATTCCTTCAGAGAATCCACCGACCGGGTGAGACGCGAGCATCGTAAAACATTCAACCGACCCGTGTTGAAGGGCCCGTTGGGTGGAATTAAATCAATTATCCCACCAAAACACAACACCGCAGACGACCTAGATTTCGTTTGTGTTAAAGCCTTATTTTTACATGATGACCCTTAAAGCTTCAACAGTTTGAAGGTAAAGGCACAGTAATTACAGTATATTCGGAAGAATCACGCTTTTCCAAAGATTTTTTAAAACGTTCTAAGTTTCTTGAAATCTGTAGTAAGGCTTTTAAATGATCCCAAATTGCTTTTTATTTTTGCTTATTTAAAATTGTCATGAGTCAATATGCTTTTTTAACAGAAATAAGGTGAATTAAACATCAACAGCGTTTCAGGTTTTACTATCCAGAAAGTTACAAACAGACATTTTACATTTTTGTGCATATTCTGTTTCACTTTTTTGAAACAGTGTTCAGCATAAGTCAATTGCTTTTTGAAGTAGCAGCCTGAAAAGAGATTATTTCTGTATTTAATTTTAATACAAAAAAGGATACGGTATAAACTGATGCCTAATATCTCTAACAGCGAAACACATGAAACATATAAACGGTAAAATTTGAAATATAAAAAAGCGAACATCGCTTTAAATTTGACTTGATCCGCCACTCCCTTGAAGCACCATCGATCGGTTCACGATCATTCATTAAACACCGCAAACTAGCGTTTTCATCAAGTTAATCGCCCAATTTAGCATCGCTCAGCAGCAGCACGGCGTATCAACAGCAGCCGACCGGCAAAGGCAAGGAAGTAGACACTTTGTCAGCCGACTCCCGAAAAGCCAAACGAAAAGCCAGCCTGACACGAAGCACAAAACCGAACCTAACTCTGGAGATTCGCTGCCGCACCGGCGACAAGATCGGGTCGAATTTCATTCATTAATTTTATCCCGGAGGTGGGGGGGGGGAGGGGGACGTTGACTTGGACGTTGAAATGATCGCGCTATCCTACTGAGGTTCGTGCACAGCGGTCGACCCAACAGAACTGATCAGATCTTTGGCATGAGGGTTGAACCCAGAAAGGCTCCAAACTACAGCGATGTGTATTTCTCCTCGCAAGTAACGACCTTCATATTATAGTCTTATCAAACATAATAAATTAATAGTTTAAAGATATAATCTAACAATAAAGCATTACAAACAAAATTCGACATTTTTCTAACATTAATGGTTCAAAATAAAGCATAAATATTGCTTTCATCAAAATATAACTCTAGAGTCTATCTATGATATTCCATAAAATATAATTTAAATCTTCAGGTTTTCACATGAAAGCCACTATGACAAGTCCAATGAAACTGTCGAATTATATAAATCTTAATTTATAAATCATACCAAAACGCATTAAAGCAATTATGCCGAATAAAATCTGAAAAAAATAAATTAAAGAGTATGTATCAAATTTTAACATGGATCGATTCATTCCGCTTTTTTCGAACAAGATCAAACGTTAGATTCAATCACCTTTTGCAAAACAATAGTTTCACCATAGTTCGATTGGAGTCTTCATGTACATCGCTGTTCCAAGAAACGGTAAATAATGCTCAGATCTGGTGGCTGCCCGGAAGGAAGCGCAACGTTCACGCATTAGCACCGAAAAGGCCAACCTCAGGTGACCGGTATCCACCCCGTATCGTGCCCAACTATCAATCGGGTCAGGAAGAAATTCATTACTCTTCACGGTGCCACGGTTCCTGGTGCCGCGGTTCGAGTCCGGCCGCACAAAATTCGGAAGCGCGACCGAACACACGCGCAACGTCGCGGAACGAAATGCTTGCTTGTACAAGTTCTGATCACTTTGTTCACAACCACCACCGCCATCAACAACACCATTTCCCATCGCGGTCGGACCTTGATAACGAACCTATTAGACGACGACGATGACGACGATGGCGGCGATTGACGGTTTAGAACGGGCTGATAAATAATTTATCCCACCTTTCCGCACCTACCGCCGGGCATTCCGATGCGAGGAGTGGGAGAAGGGACGGTAATTGGTAATTGAATTAAGTCGCTAAGCTCAGTCGTGCGTTCGGACGGCTTCAGGTGGTTCATTCCCTAGAGAAACCCCATTTTGTTTGATTATCATTAGAATCTAAAACGCGCGGAACACAGCGACACAGGCTTGTGCCGAGCACGTTGGCTCTGGCAATAGTTTTGGCCGCTGTTGTTGTTCGTCCGCAAGAAAGAAAATCCTTAATTCATTTGTAGCGATTGTTATTCGACGCTGTCAATAATAGTGTGTTCTATTTGAATAATTTCGAATACCCGCACGCCTGTTTTGGCGCAGGGTTGGGCAATAATTAATGAACGGCTACGTACGCTTTACTCGGCTGTTTCAATTAGGCTGATGGGTAGTTATGCTAAATCTGCTTGTCGATGCATAATGGACGAACGAACGCTCCGCTTCACAAATTGATATTTGATGAACTTTGTTTACCACGGTCTTTGCTGACGCAAAATAAACAGCACACGAGCGCGACAAAACTTCGCGAGTGAATATGGCTGGGATGATCGTAGCTAAAAAGTAAGAATCCCATCCAAGTTGGCTAGATCCAACATCGACTGCTTTTGTCGAAAAATGTTTGTATTAAGAGTCTATTTGATTCTCTTTCTTCGTCATTTTTCCTACAAATACTGACATTCAACTTAATCTCAAATAACACAGACCGTCGTAAGTAAGTCGGTTTTTTTTTCAAAAATAGGGATTTAACAAGTTTTATGTTTGTTTCCAAAGCACTTATGAAACTAAATAGAATTCTAAAAGATCAGCAAAATAATAAAAAACAAATAATTAAAAATAATAATCAAATAATTTAAAAATTCTGAATTTTTTAGTTTTCAAGGGTGTAAATTTGAACAACAAACTATTTTCATTTATAAAAAATAGATAAATACAACCATCCCACAAGTCAAATTAGAAAATAAATGGAAGACTAAAAGTCCAGTAAAAAGATCTGAACAAATGTCAAAGATTCAAAAACGATGCTAAAATATGATTATGCTTAAAAATTACTATCAGCGATACCAAATGAATGCCTATAGTGTTACTATACTGAAGCATGATAAATGCAGGAACATATCAGCAAGAGTAACACATTTCCCAAACAATTAAGGTACCAAGCGCGTGAAACAAAATGGCGACCTAATTTTCTAATCGGTAAACAACAAATTGCCCGCCCTCCCCTTCCTTACTCTTTCTCCTCCATTCGTTTGTAGGCAACCCGATAGCGGGTGGGAAAACCCACAGCACCCACCCGCAGCCAATTACGGCTTTTCCGAGAAGCAATTAGCAAAACAAAAAAAAATTATGCAACTGCAACCCGCGTTGGCTGCGTGCTGCATTCTTACAACGCACCGGAATTTAGCTCATCAACAATCGGGCTAATCGTGAAATTCACTCACAGCACCGGTTGGTGGTGTTGTTTCGGAAAATGTCACACCACGGTGGAAGGAATGCTGGCCGGATGTTTCGGTCAAATTTATCGCTTAGTGTAAGGGCGTGCTGTAGAGAGTTTGCTTGGCAAGTTAAACAACCAGCTAATTGTTTTGTCGATCGCGAGCTCCATTTGTGCAGCAATTACACCCTGATTGATACACACAAAAAAGTGTCTTCCTTTCTTTCCGAACAAAAAAAAAAAAATGCGTGCTACATTCTGGACATATTTCCTTCGTGAGCCTATATGGTGTAATGACATATTTCAGCACTCGGCGGATCCTAGCAAATCATATTGTGCACCTCACGGGAGGGCGAATAAAAAATAAACCGATCATTGTGAAACAAAATATAGCAATTCAAGCCGATCCGATCAGGTGCTTTTCCAGCGGGTGTCTTTTTGCTCGAAAAACGTTGACAATTTCACTCGCACAATCTAGCGTCGACTGCCACGACTAGCGAACGGCCAGATTGTCCGGGAGTACGTCCACGCGGTAAAAGGGTTAAATGAGGAATCTTAATTAATTGTCTCAACAACAAATTCATCCCAGCGCAACAGGCACCGCGCACTGAGTTTGTGCGATGTTTCCCCGTTCTTGCCGTCGCCGTGTCTTCACGCCGTGGATCGTAGAAAGATGGGGTGGCAGTCCGTTAAAGGGAGTAAAGGATCTTTTTTTCGTTCGCGTGTGTGTGTGTGTGTGTGTGTATATGCGATTCACTCTGCTGCTCCACTCGCCTCTACTCTTTAAGGGAACGCGCTACGGGCACGCAGCGTATGAGTGAGTGACAATTTGTTTCGTGACAAAACCATACACGGTAGAAATGCCGTGTATGAGATGTGTCGGAGCAGTGGGATTTTTCGTTCGTTCGGTGGGAACGATTGTCAACGATTGGGAGATGGAATACAGTCAGTATGAAGCAGCACAATTTACAATCATTTAGATCGGGGGATAGTTACTAATGTGTGTTTTATTACAGTGGTCCCATCTTTTTCTTGTTAAAATTTAACCTAAAGCTTTTTTCTGCTGTAAAAAGAATCCATTGCAATTTACTTATTTTTATCATAAAGGTGAAATGAGGCATATTTTATTCTAAAGAAATGTAAGAATTAATTTTCCCCCAAAAAAGTAGAATCCTTAAATTGAATTCCAGCTTAAATTGGAGAAAGATTTAATTTTACAATTATAATTCTACAGAAGTAAAGCTAAGGTTTTAGATGCTGAGGTTTTAGAAAGCTGAGGTTTTAGACAAATTAAATTATAAATTACAATAGCTTGACTTGTGCTAAACTACAGTTTTATATTTTCATATTTTCATATGTTTCAAATTTAAATATTTCATATTACACATTTGTTTCAAATAAAAAAAATCACCATTCTTCACTAAAACTTGAATGGTGGCTAACTTCAGCTTTCGAAAATATACATTTATTGAAAACGTTTATTAAAATTTATAACCTGATAATCTTAAAATTCACGTATAAATTTGCCATACCTTTGGTTTTTTACACCTTCCGTTCAATCTCTGTATCTCTTACTAAACCTGAACAACATTCACCATCGTATTGGATTTTCCCACTTAAAAGCAGCTTAATCGGAAATCCCAGCACTAAAAAAACATAGAAAATTCTTCCTCTTGCCGCTCCCAACACACACTAGACCCCACCCGCAAGTAGAATGACACAATGTCAAACACTCGCTGTCAGGTGAGAGATGAAAAAAATGGTGTGGATAGATGATTTTTCCATCAAACAGCAGAATCGCACGCACGGGCCGGGGGGAAAAGGTGCCAGTTTTACTGCATGCATCCATCCACCGTTTGGATGGGTGAGTTTGCTCCGGGAGTGATCTTTTCGGTGTATTTGTTGGCGGAGATTTTCCGTGGCGATTTTCCAACTCCTGCGAGGAGTAAGCGAGAGGCTTAAAATGCTCCGTCTCTTTTACATGACTGTTTTTTTTTTTTGCTGGACGAGTGTTGGTGCTAAGGAAAAGCTTTGCGAGTGTGGTAGTGGCGAGAATTCTATCTTTGTTTTGCTTTTTGTTTGTTATCTGCGGTAGATAGACATAATATTTTTTTAAACAAGTAAAAACAAATGAAAGAAAATTAAGGATTAAGAAATGAAATCTATTTTAAATCATAGTTTGACAGCGCACAGCCTACTACTAGCCATAACCATCTCGACTGGATGTTCCCCTTTCAAAATAAAGGCGTTTTTCGATTCACACACAATCACACAATTAGGTGCCTTCTGCGCAGGTCAGAATAATTATCGGCATTTAAACGTGAGAATAGCACGTGTGAGATTCTCTACTCACCACAGCAACCATCGTCTTCTCTTTCCCGCCCGAGCGCAGCTTCCCCTTTTCGAATACACTGCAAGGGTGCCCACCCTTACATCACCAAATCGCATCTCTCGTTCCCGCGCACGACACATTCCATTGATTCGCACTCTTCCCCCGGTTCGTCCGGCACCGAAACGTGTCCTTGTGAGCGCGGTGGTAGGGTGGGCGGCCAAAGTATGCAATGAGTATGCGTGGCGCATACCGGGCGCGCGCACGCTGGAAAAGCACCACCCACAGGCCTTTCCTCCGCACACAACCACACACACACGCACACCCTCTTTCTCTCGCCCTCTATTTGCCTCTCTCTCTCTCTCTCTCTCTCTCTCGCGCAGCTGCATCTCAGACCTAAGGGTGATGATGCATGGTTTTGAATATGACTGGTAGCGATAACAAAAGTTGCAGAAGCATGTACCGAACGAGAAAAAAACGCTGCACAACACACACACACACACAAACACGACAAGCCCTCGCGAGAGGACGAGCTGGAAAATAGTTCCGAGTTTGGGCTCGGTTTGTGTGCGATTTTTGTTTTATTGTGGCGCGCACCCGGTACGCCGGAGGTTTCGACGCTTTTTCCGACGCCGTGTTGTTCTCCGTCGTAACGCGCGAAAAACCCGGTGGGTACCCCACCGGCAGACGGCACCGAGATTTTTCCCCACCGATGGGATCGAGAGATCGTTCGCGCTCGTGTCAGTGTGAGTGTGTGTGTGTGTGTGTGAGTTTGAATGGGATACAAGTTTTCGTTTGAGTTCTTGTTCTCGATTGCCGATTTTCTGGAGTATTTTTTGTTGTTAGTTGTGGTCTCTCATTCCCATTCGAATTCTTTCGTTTCCCCAAGTGATAAGGAGCTCGGGAGAGCGTTGTGTGTGTCGGTACGCGCCCGGTGCAGGAAACGGGAAAAATCCCGCAGCCCTAGCTGCCGGAGAAAAAGTTGGCCGGCCCGCGAACGCATTGTTTTCCCAGTGTTTGCCAGTGTATGGAGATGATGAGCGCGAACGTCACGGCGCGAACGTTTCCACGGTGCGGTGTTAAGTTTTGTGTTCACGGATCGAGTGAAGCAAGTGACAATACCCGGGCTGCACCCGGTAGTAAAGGATAAAGGTCCGCTTATACCAGGGCCGTGTGGGAACCGTCGAAAACGGTCGCCGAACGCAATAACAAATACAAACACCCCGCAATCCTTGCACGCGCACCGGAACGGAGGCGACCGAATTTGTCGTCCCCATCGTCATCTTGAGAGTGGAAAACGCGTCGTCTCTCGCGGCGCTCGTCTCACAAGAGGGACGGAAAAGGGGATACTAATTAACACAACCCACCGCACCACTACCACCGACGAGTTTTACGGACTGGGACGCCCGGCCAAGCCATCTTGAAACACCCACACTGGAAGAAACGAGATGATAACTCAGTGCGCCGATATTTATACACAAACAACACGGGTTCCCACCCGGGGGATCCCTGGGTCGCGGGTATCCGCCGCATGAATGGTGCCGAATGCTGTTGATGAAGTGTTGGTGTAAAAGTGATTCTAATTATCCTTGTGAAGTGTGCGGTTTTTTTTATTTGGTTGATTGTGTTGCTTTGTGTTTGTGTGTCGTGTTTTAGTTTGCCATCACCGATCGTATCAATCAAACGTGGCATTAATGGTACCTTCTCACACGCGTCACCGAGCAATGTATGTGAGTTTAATTAATTCACTACCACCGTGCCCCGTTTTGCAGCGATTGTTATCAGCTGCTGGTCTTACAGCACGGATAGCCATTGACGCCCTGCCGTCGTGGTGGTGGTGCTGACAGTCTGTTAGGGTCAGACCAGATGCGGTGGAACTGTTGTTCGATCAAAGAAGCTTCCACTTCTCGTACCGGGTGAAACCGAGATCACTTGCGGAAGGATGTGGAAGGATCACAGCTGGGCGAATGGGAATCGAACGGAAGAAACACTTACGGCTGGTGGTGACGGTGCCGTCTGTTTGATCTTCACCGTCAACACTTCGGTGCTACAGATGTCGGTCGAATTACCGACGGGATGTGTCCAAAAGGAAGGACGGTGTTGATGGTTTTGCAATTGATCCGGGAAGTCAAGCAAAATACAACTAAATTCATATGATTTTAGCAAGATAATGGTGAATTCAGCGTGTGAAGATTTTCAGAATTTTGTTTTATCCACCTTTATTAACACTAACTGTTTATCTGGAGTATATAATCACGTTTGGTGCATTCAATGAGGATTGCTAGGAATCGATTATTTTCGACAAATGTTGCAACCATTTCAATTAGCTTTTTATGTAGAAATCTTTCGTATTTTAACACCTTTGAATTATAAGAAAAAACTTTAAGTCTAGTAGTGATTTATGAAAAGGTTTTGATTAATTTTTTATCACAGTGTGAGCAAATTATAGATCTAAAATAATTTGCAAACATTTGTATGAAACTAAAATAATGTTTGTTTTTTTCAAATGCCAGTCATAATTTAAAACACAAAAATTATCTGCTAGGCAACGATTAATTTCTAGATGGTATTTAAGCCTTTAAAAGCACAAGAGTGTATGTCAAAGTATTGGATTCAAATTACAGAAAAAAGTACACATATTGTAAAATACTTCGCATACTTTGTAATGTAAACTTTTATTTTGTGCTCATGCTATGTAATCTGTAGCACATTTTTTAAAATGATATTGGTTATATTGACAGTTCGTCCATAAAGTGATGATTCAAGTGAAATGCATTTTTCAAGGAATCAAACAGTTAAGTTGACCGTTTAAAAAGGTTATCCTCTACCAGCGCACGTTGCGTCATATTCCAACCAGAGTACATAGAGCAAAACAAATTTATAAAAAATTATTCTGAAAAAAGGAGGTATACAGCTCCTAATGTTTGCTAATGCCTTCAACATTATTGTATGTATTCACAAACATTCACAAAACAAGAATACGCATTCAAACTGCAAACGGGACACATTTTTTTTATGTACATTTATTGAGAATTTTCAAATTTATTTATCACGATGAATAGTACCCGTATGGGCCTAAAATTGATAAATGGTATACAGAGAATTACAAACATGTCACTACATCTAGCGCACAGTCACTATATTAAAAAAATGGGCTACTTTAATTTAAAATGGTAATTTAAAAGCTATGTTTTCCAAGCATTGGTTATGGAAAAATCTGAAAAATATTTTATATTACTTTCAAATGTCACACAACAAACATTAAAAGAGGACACTTCAACTGAGCCAAATATCGTAGCGCTGTAATTTATCTTTTTCAATTAAATTCCGCAAACTAGAATGAAAGTTTATTATAATTGTAGTTTTGATGGTGAAAAAGAATACATTCTTTATGAATGTTCTCAAAGTGCATGATAGTATGCAAAAACCCGACAAAGTGCTTTGTGAATAAATTATTACCAATTTCTCTGCTAAAAGTCTTAATAAACCGTACCGTACTGGGAAGTTTTCTTGATGGGCTTAAAACTTTCCGCCAGCGTCGTCGTCCCTCCGCTTCCATCCGCTTTCCTTCTCAGCAATCAAGCACGTCACCGAGTTTTTCAATCACAATTAATCCCACCCATTGATCGTTTCTTCACACCAAGGGTTGGTGTCCCGCCGAGTGGCCCAAGCAACCGTACGGTGGAGAACCCGGAAACGGAATTGCATTAACCTTCGATTGCTCTCCGTCGCCGTTGATACGCATGGCCCTTACACACACATGCACCACACTCCCAGACGTGTACCCACGTATCAGGTTTAATTTATTTATAATTCCATAATGATACGATATCAATTAATTAATGTCTGCAAATGGATGGTTTAATTTTCATAATTGTACGTTTCACGATGTTGAATTTTTAATGCACCGCTTGACGGTTTTTCCTTCTCCACACGTGGGGCGGTTTGACTTGGTGCAGACTTCTTTCTTTTCTCACACGCCGCCAATGGCCGCTACCGGGCGTTCGATTTTCGCAAGGAGTGGAGAAACCAACGAAAAAAAACGAAGCGTTTTGTGTCGTGTCGCCATGTTTGCTATCTCCGGTCCGGTTCCTTATCCGCGAGGCGGAAGATGCTTGTGCGCTTGCGTTTTTTCTAACTCTGTTGTGCCTGTGTGTGCGAGAGTGTCTTAGTGATGTTGCGCTCCAGCATCTTCCAGCAGCTCTGGAGAGTGTAACACACACGAAAAGATTTGTTTTCTTCGCCAAACACGACGGGACCGATCGATTTGCCGACGGGGTTTTTGCGTCTTCGGAGGAACAGAAGCAGTGAGAAATAAACCGCAACGAACAAAAAAGTAGAGATAATCAGAGAAGCACAAAAACATAAGAGTCATGTGCAGTGCGGTGGTTAACTAAGGAGCATAAATAGCTTTACCAGCTCACATGCAGAGGAACGGTACCCACGTTTTTAACAAACGATCACATTTCAAAACGTACCAAACCAGGGAACGCTTGTTTACATGTCACCTGAGCGTAATGAATCATAATTAAAAGCCACCAACGGGCATCGGTGTCCCTATTTCGCTCAAGCTGCGTGATTTAAGCGATCCGTTCGATCTGCATACTGCACGTATCTGTGGTCTAATCAAAGAATCGGGCAGCACACGCAAAATAAAACAACTGAAGAAGATTTGCTTCCCAACCGCAAAACCGCAATCGGATGGCTATCATCTGGAGCTCTGCACTGCGGACAGGCGGACACGAACAGGAAGCAACGTTCCCCGCGAGAGGAACAAATAATTTATGATTTTTAATTGAACACGTACACTACCGTGCAGCGACGTTTTGTTTAATTGCTCTCCCCACACATATCACGCCGAAAAACGAGTTTCCCCGGAGTGTGTGCGTGTGTGTGTTTTCGATGTTTCTTCTCCTTCACTGCTCCTGCCCGTCTTCGCCCGTGGAGAAGCCAATTTACAAGTGTCAAAACCCGTGGGCTCGAACGCTGGCGCAGCTTCTGGCAGGCAGTGACGCCACCTGGTGTCGGTATATCCGAACCTGTCACCCGTCGTTCGTCCCACCACAGCATACTCAGCATGCCATCGACGCAACATTCACAAACCTCATAAGTATCTCGCTTTGCAGACAGTACCGCACTCTCTCTCACACACACACACACACACACACACACACACACACACAAACACATACTATCTTAATTGATTTAATCTTACGGTGCAGATATCGGTCGTCACTTGACTTGGCGCCTGCGGCCGACTGGTGGGAAACACTGGGTTGGAGTTGACACCCTGTTACTCCCATTCGCCGTTCCCGAACCGATCGATCGATGGCGCCCGGGTCCGGTTTTATCTGCTTTTTCTTAACACTATGCGAGCGGGGTTTTGTGTTATACCTATGTAGTACTGAGAGTGATGATTTCGATCGCTTGTTTTAAATTTTGATGAAAAAGAATCTAAAAAACAATAAAATTTATTTATATTGGTAAAATAGGTTCAATCTGTAAATGATGCTTGATGTAAATTGTTACGCAATATTCAAATGAATTTGTTGCTAATTTTTATTCAATCTATACTCAGGCACAGGAAAGATCACAAACAATGTTTTTCACCATTTTTCACCAATTTTTTTTTAAATTGAAATCCGTTTCTAGACTATTAAAAACAGAAATGTATATTTTTTATTTATTTAAAACTCTAACACTTGTTGAATCGCTCAGAATATATGTTAATAGAAATATGAGATATTAAGACGCTGGTGTTTTTTTAATCGTCATAAAGTCATAAAGTCTTAAAATATTCTTAAATCATAATTATTTGGTTTTTATATAACTTTATGACACTTTTCTGTAATCTTTAAGAATAAGTAAAAACTTATTAATTTATTATAAAGCTGTCAGCTTTTCCCATTCAAAACCAATAAAGAAAATTAAAAAATAGAATCAATAAAAATCCATTCCAATGAGTGCATAAACTATTTAAACACGTTATTGAGTTGTCAAATAAACGATTAAAATCTTACTCGGCATAAAAATTTGAAAATTTTTGGTCAATACGTTACCTTCTCAACAAAAGGTATTAAATTTAATTAAATTCACAACAGGGTTTAAAATTTGTAAGGAAATGCGACAAAATTGAGCTGATAGATTTGATAAAAACCCTTAGTTTTGGTTTACTTTATTTTTACCTTTTTTGGAGCTGTTTCCTAGACACAAATTTAGAATACCGTCAAAATACCAGCTCGTTCCAGGTAGTGTTACGAGCCTCCATTTTACCGTCTAACCGTCCCATCGCCGGCGTTCGGTGTCGATTTTGTGTCGCCGACGGTTCATTCATTAATGCCCGAGCACGACCCATCGGACCCGAGCACGGGTGGCTTGAAGAGGGGGAAAATTTGCATGAAATTAGCATAAACGCTCGGTGAGTGTCGTCTGGCGTTTGGTCGAGCGGGATGCAGTGTTTCCTGGAGGTGGTAAAAGATAATTCAATTACTCTTCACCATCGCCAGTGCGCAAAGCGGCCGGTTAAACGTTATAATTTAATAAAAGCTCCACCGACGTGACAAACGAGCACCATCGTGGTCGGGAGCGTTTAGATTAAACGCAATCCTCACTCTGGCCCTCTGTGCCCTCCCCGGCGGTTGATAAGCCGAGAGCACGGAAGAACATGCACCCGTACTAACCTTCCACCGGCACGCAAATCGCAGTGTGAGTGCGCATAAAACGCGACACGCCGGGACGGCCGCAATACGGAGTGCCGTGCGTTCCGACGTATGTGCATTATTTTATCAACGACCGAAACATGCCCCGATTTTTTAAATGGGTCGTGTCGTGAGGCACCCTTGTTCGGGGGTGCTTATTATCATCTCAATCGGGATGCTAGGTCAGGGAGCTTTTCGAACGAAGGGGACGCATAAAGGTTCAACCGGATCCACCGGCTCGTCGGAAGTCACCACACAAGGACTCGGTTCCCAGCGTTGACGCGAATCGCGAATTGTGCGATCGATCAATCGCAAAAAAAAAAGAAACTCGCTTCCAAACTCTCCCGTCACCCGGATGGATGGATCGTGAATGGCCTTTGCGGTGGCGATGGCAGCGAAAATGTCTTTCGAATGCCGCCACATCACGGGAATGATTTATCTATTTTCCATTCGCAAAACCGCTGCGGCCGCGGCCCCCGCCGGGTTTGAAAAATGGAAGACATATTTCCACTTCACTGGCGGTGCTCAACTCGCTGACGGGCCGGATGACCGACGTACGCATTTATGTAGCAAAAAGTGACGTTTGAATAAAACATTCGATCGGGGCGGGGAAAAAGGGGTTGATTATCAATTTGATGCTCAATGAGCATCATTGCCAACCGACTTTGAAGCGGTGACCGACAGCGGGGTAATGCAATCGCATTACGTTTGTGGGTCAATTTGGTGGCGGAATTCGATGAAGACGGTGGTGAAATCCAACCGCGAATGGACGGAGCGAAACTTGCTTGTAGCCGTTGGATTGGTTGAAATTGGCAGAGAAGTATTTTTATTATGCCCCACGTAATGCGATTGTGTGAGCGAATTCCTAGAAATTCTTATTAGAGAACCTAACAACTACCATAAATTAAATTTTAATCAGATGAAATTCATTTCATAACATTGAAATGTAACTAATGTTCTTGTAACGTACTAGCTGACAGTTTGGGCAGATTAAATCATTTAAAATGTGCACCAAATCCGATGACCACGGAAAGGGAATAATTTGCCTAATAAAATCAAAATTTTAAAGACAAGAAATAAGGCTCATCAACATTCAGTAACAATAAAATCAAAGATGAATAATAATTGGAAATCAATGTTAAAAAACTACACATATATTTTACCTATTTATTAGGCTTACATAATTTTTCTGTAGTTGTTTCTTTATTTAACGTGGTTTCTTTATTTAATGTAGTAATGAAGAGGTTAGAGGTCTACCTCTTCTTCATTTTTTAAGAGTTTTTTAAAAGGCTAATATGCGTATATGCGGCAAAAAGCGGCAAAGGCTGGTCAATGTATGCCTGTTGTGCTATATTTGTTTGCTATAGAGCGAATGAGAAACGTGATCTTTCGGGATATGAACCTCTGAGGATAGCAAAATCTGCCAGTCCTGTGCGAGCTTTTTTCTAAAGAATTATACTTATTATAAATACATGCCCTGTATTTTATACCTTTGATATATAATATAATTATATAATAGAGTTTCTCCCAATCGAACACAAATTGTCCTATAGTAAACCCTTATAAAACCTGTTCACCAATCTTCTGTCCTTCAAACTCAATGATTACTTTTAAACTATTTCGATCGAAACTACCCGATTAACCTAACTTGTGTCAATTCTGGCATTATTTTACTTGTTAATCACTTTTTTGTGCAACGCATAACTTACACATTTCACATCAAAAGCTTCCGATCGAGACTAATGATCGTCACATATTGGTTTGCGAAATTCTCCCTGCAGCAGGTGGCGTTGAAAGTAAAATCGAACGACCTACGTTGCGTGCCATTAAAGTTACGACGATTAATTAGTCTGTCTAGGTGATGACACCGCTGTGTGAAAATTGCAAAAACCATCAAAACAAAAGTGCGAAAGATAGTGCAGTAGAGAAATAAAGAGAGACGAAGTGCGAGAGGTGGGAAAGGAAAGTGTAGCAACGGTGTAGTGCCGGAAGTGCGACGGCGTGTCTAATCGACCAAAACCATGCTGAAGGATCTTATCGCCGCCGAAACGGTGGCGCCGGAAAAATGTGCCGGATGTGGCATTTCCATCCGCGACCGGTAAGCGAGTGCAAGATGTACGCGAATTATGTCGAAACTATTTTCCACCTTCCTCTCTCTCTGTCTCTCCATCTCTGTCCCCATCCAGATATTACCTCCTTGTGGCGGACCGTGCCTGGCACAACCAGTGTTTGCGGTGCTGCAAATGCCTCCACAACCTGGAAACGGAACTGAGCTGCTACTCGCGCGAAGGAAACATTTACTGCAAGGACGACTACTACAGGTGAGTCGTGATGGTTGTTTGGGGGAAGGGAAGAGAAGTAGCGTGATGGTTCGTTTTCAACCGGTATCGGTTGGTTAATTTACCGCATCGATTCGGGTGGACCCGCGGAAAGATGGTCCTCATTATTCAGCGAAATATTTCAAGCCCCACGATCACCACGAGCGAGCGCGGCTTGGACGGCGCTTCACTTAACGGACGGACATTTTCATGCGCCATTTGCACGCGCCTTGCAATTAACGGTAATTACGGGCTGGCGACGCCGGCAGGCGGTACCACGGTGCAAGCGAATTTTTATCAAACATTTAAAATAATGGGATTTTTTTAGTTGCCGTCTCTTCTGCAATGAACGACGATTTATTATTTCTTGTTGTTGTTACAAGCTCGGGAGCCTACTTGGATGGGTCGTGCTCAGCGGAGGGAAGCCTTTTCTCTGTAGTTTTCGCACAACACCAAACGCTGCTCTGGGCGGTAATGTGTGGAGCTTAATTTGAAATAATAATGAGAACAAAATGGTGCTGTTGGAGGTTGCATGTTTCGTTCCTATTGGAAGCCGTAATGGCCGTGGGTTAAAACAGAAACCCGTTTCGTTATTGGACGGTTTTTGTGTACTTTAGTTTTGATGCATTCTTTGGCAACTGTACCACGTGCAGAGGGCAATCAATGGGATGTTTTGGGGTTCTTAATAAAAGAAGAATTTTAACTATCCCGAAATGACAGTTTGTTCGCAATTTAAATCGATACGATTATTTTTATCTGTGTCTGTTTATTTATTATCAGACAAAACTTCATTTCATTTTGTCCATGGTATGCAATTCTATATCCGTGACGACTTGATTTTTTTTTTCTTGAAAACAAAAGACCCATATAGATTTTAGGACACCACCAAGTGATATGGATATTTTTATAACTAAGTCTAAAGGATTTTATTTTTATTTCATTTAGTTATTTTTATTTCTCTTTGTAGGCTGACTTGCCATTTATAAAATTAAAAGCCTTTAAAATATATAACAGTTTTACTGAATCATCATTAAGTCTAATTTCTAGTTTTTCATTCATAATTTAAATTTTTTCATCTAATTTTCAATGGGATATATGTTCTGTAATATGCTCTGCCCCTAACAAAAAGGAAGAAAAATGAGTTCCTTCATTTCTCCATATTTTTTTTTGTAATTCAGTAAAGGTTTCATAATTTACTAAACAAAATATAAAACAAGGCATGACGTTATGAGCACTATCAACAAAAAACGTTATCTTTTAGTTCTTTTTTCTTTGTTGGCAATACGCAGTCATGACTTCAACGCCTACTAGATTTATTTTATTACTTCACAGACGGATTGCATTCCCATGCCTAGAAATGATTTCGATTCGAATTTGGTACAGTCGTAATGATTTTTTTTTCTTATCTTGTATAATCTGACTTAGGTAAATTTAACTCACTTTGCTTCGCAAACGCCAAACCTATTTCTGTACAGCAATAATTACGGTTTACGTCCAATTTCATATCTGTTGCTTACGTTCCATTTCATATCAGTGCCGTAACATTTCGCTCCCTTCCGTCTACATAAAAAGGGTCCTTTTCGAATGAAGATGTCGTCGGCCGGAAATAATGAGAAGTTTTCGGGGAGAAAGCACGGGAGGAACGAACCGTAGCACAGCAGAACCCGTTACAATAATGAAAGCAAAATATGCTTCTACCTGTCCCTTCCGCCATTCTTCTGCCACCCCCGTCCCAGGAAGGAAGAAAGGAGCAAAACCTCAGCACATTCAATCAGTTTTTTCCACCCAACCGAAACGCAAACCACTCACAAGATGGCACAAGAGCCGTCCCGGTGAATTTATATAGAATGCAAATCACCGGCAGGTCGTTCGGCCTGTGGCGGATCGGCACGAACCCAAGGGCGAACCACTTTCGCGAGGGCAAATAAATCCGAAAAGAAAATGGAAACGCGTGGCGTTTGTGTTTTTCTTTCATTATTCGCTTCGCGCCGTTACGTTGTCCCGGTGGGGTGCGGTGGGGTTGGCGGCCGAAATGGCGAGGGATGGAGTGGGGAAATATATTATGTGCATATCTTATTTGTTGTTCGGCTTGTCGCGACAGAGAGTTGAATGGAGGGCAGCGTTTGTTTGTTTTTTTTTTCTCGTTTGCGTAGATGTCTTCCGATTCAGAGAAGTTCTGTTTCTTCATTGAAAGTTCATAAAAAAAAACATAGTATAAAGATGGCACATAAGGAGAAGCTGGAGAAACCTTTCGACGAAGTCTCTTCTTCGCTGTGCGAACCAAGGTAAACATTTCTTTTTTATTCCTTGGGCACTTTCGGTTTGTTGAACCGTTTTCAAAGCCCAAGCATCGGTTTGCTTTGGTTATATCTTGAGTGATTTTTGCTGCCTTTCGTTTACTTTGGTGCTAGTGGGTAAGCACCGGTAATGGACACACTGGGAACACCTTAATTCGGTGGCCACTCCATGAAGAACCTCGATCAAATAATCTAAATGCGCTCGAAAGTATATTAAACCCTCTGCCCTGCGAACCAACGCAAACCGACACCACATGGAGACGCCTGGTGGTCCAGCGATACCACACAGGAAGCGTTGACGACGATGACGATTCCTCGACACGGACGGGCGGTTTGCCGTCAATTTGCATGCGGCATCGCGTGCGGATATCGTAGGCGGTTTTCCTGGTAACGATTTGCACCTTCAGCGTACACGAACCGCTCCCTTTTTCCGGTGGGTGGTTCAAAGTACAAAAACGCAAATCTTTCATCAGTCCTTCAAATGGGAAGTTTTACGGTGAAGAAACGGAACAGAAAGAAAACGTTCCATTGCTTGTTGAAGCAGCTACATCATCATCCACGGAAAACGGCGGCCAGTGTGCATCCGGTCCATGTTCGACTCGAGTTCCCACTCGAAAGCCCCAGGACGATGGCACAAGATGTGTGACCCAGATACGAGGGTGGTACGTGACAAATGGGAGCGAAAGAAAAAGAACGTTGCACACGAAACAAGAGCACGAAATAGGTGGTCGGTTGGATGGCCGCAACGGTTGCATGTGAACGCGCCCGATAGCGTCTTCGATGTTTTTTTGTTTTTTTTTCTCTCTTTCCGTGTCTTCCCGTCTGTCCCAAGAAAGGTGGGTTTCACACCGCGGAGGTCTCGCCGAATCGCCGGCAGGTCTGCGAGCGGAATTGAGATGAGCCACCGGTGATATCCGTGCGAGCATTTGCGCAGATGCATGACTGAATATTAATCCGGCCTCACCAGCCCCCAGCCACCTTTTGGGCTTCGATTGTTTCTATCCCGCGTTGAGGCGAACCGAACGAAATGGCTACGATTATCGCGGCAACCGCAAGATGACAGCGACAGCGACAGCGAAAACTGGTTAAAAGAAGCCAAAGCCACCCATACAGACGGAACCCGGCTACCGTGTGCCAGCCGAGGACTTTCGGAGAAGCGAGTCTAGATTACCATAAAACTGCGGGCCGATTCCGCCGCGAGAATGGCGTCGGTGGTGCGAACCACGTACGCGCGTGCGAACAATCGGGATGCGTGACTCTGCGTGTGCATCATGGCCATTTAAATCATTCGTGGAATAGTTGCCGTTACTCACGCAACAAACGTGTGCTCGTGCGATGAGCCGCTTGAGGAAGAAGCGAAACAAGCTTGCCATCTCACACGGTAAGAGCGTGGCCATGGCAACGTTGTTGACGGCCCAGAAGGCGCTGCTCGTTTGTTTCCGATTGGTGTTGATACATAAAGAGAAAATAGCGAAAATACAAATCGGCTTTCTAGTTTCGGTGGATTTTATATGATTTATTTTGTTCATGCGTATTCATTGCGTGTCCACATTCTGCTTTTTGAATTTAGTTCTGTTCAAATTAGTAAGCGTCCTTCACTATGAATAATTTGCATTGAAAATAATATATTGTGTGCAAGATTTGCAATATATCTCTTTAGAAAACACTCAATATTTAAGAAATTTTTAATATACTTTTTACTAGTTAAAATTTCTTAAAAATCAAAATATTGAACTAATATAAACAAAATGTAACAGGGAAAATTCAGTGTCGAAAGTACATTACCATATTTTTTCACGTAGTAATTCATCGAATGAAAAAAATAATTGGAATAAATTATAAAACTTTATAAAAAGTTTAATAATGTTCGGAACTGCCTATTACATAAAAGAAATTTCAACGAATGATATATACCCTACTGATTTTTTTATACAATGATGAAAATAAACAAAATGAATTCCAATTGAAAATATAACAACAAAACGAAAACAAACGCACATTACTATTAATATGAATTGGTGTCATGTAATGAACAAAATCAATCCTGTATACATTACATAAATTATTTAGCTTAAATTATTTACTTACTGCTAAGTGATCTATACCATATTGCTATAGTGATTTTGCTGAAAATCCTTGAGAGTAGAGGTGAGTAATATTTAAACAAATTTTAATAAAAACCGACTTATGCAACTACACCGAGGAAATTATGTAACTACATTTACTATAAAATAACCTCAACAATAATGCTTTATTTTAAAATACTTATGCAACAAATAACCGGTTAAGTTTTTCTAATTTCGGTAAAAGAACTATTTTTTTCTAATTCAACGAAGCGGGGTGTTCATTAGAAAAAAATATACAGAAAAAATAAATCATCTTCCAAATATATTACTTTTTTAAATGATAGCTTATAAACTTGAATGAACAATTAAAAACAAAACAATAAAGAATCCTCAGTTTATTCCATGTCAATTCTGCTTCCAAAAACGTAGTCAAACGCAAAACTTTTCCTGCCGAAAGACCTTTAGTATTTGACTAGATATTCTTTTTCGTGCCATCCGGTAACCATGTTTTCAGATCGATTTTACGCCGCACCCTTCACACCGCAATCGATCGCATCCACATCCCTTTCAACCATGGAGGAATAAATTTGGAAAACAATAAAATAAAATTGTTTTAAAATTCATACTACCGGTACGGGATGTCTGCATCCAGCGGCGTGCAGCAAAAAAACTCCCTGTAGGTTGTTACAATCCAGCAAGGGTGGGACAAAGTATGGAGCAAATCGAGGACAGTTGCAGTTGGTTTGCCTCAAACCATGGCAGCATCGCCCAAAGCCGGACTCCCAACGGGATCCGGGCGCAATTCCATTCAATCCGATACCGGTAAAATGTTGCCCCGGTTGCAGCGCAAAAACAACGCCGCGTGGAAGAAGACGCTACTTTATTCGTTTCATGACATTTTTGCTTCGTATTTTTAGTTTGGTTTGTTTTTTTTTGTGTGTGCTCTTGCTTGCAAGCGCAACGCTGAAACTCCGTGCAGTGGCCGTTTTCGTCCTTCGATCCTTCGTTCCGGATTGCAATCGCGACAAAACGTTTTCATTGCTCACTGCGCGTCTCGCTTTCACGGGGACGCTTCGCCACATCGCCGTGAGGTATGAATAACCATCAGACGTCCTTTTGAGCAGTTGGTGAGCATGGGTTCGGCTGTGCCAGAGCGTTTGCCATGCCCGGTTCGGAACGGATCGGAAGTGATTGCCCGCAGCGACAACATAAAACCGAACGTTTCGAGCGGGAGCATACTTTTGTCTTCATTTCCAGCAAGCACGACGCCTACCTTGCCTGTCTGCCCCACCATAGACCCTCCCACAGGCCGGTGACATCTTCGCGATCGAGTGTGTGCGATCAGGTCGGAACGGGGTGGGAGGGAAGCGAGCGCTGCTGCGACCGCGAGATCGTTTGTGCCCAAAAAAGGGAAACTCTCATCCGGGCTTCCGAAACCATGGCAGAAGCCATTTGCCCGTGCTGCCCGTGGACACCATTGTTTGCAAAACAAGTCGTCGTTGTCGTCGCTCCGAATGCTGGAAGCGCAAGGAACGGCGAAGAATGCCGATTGCACCATCGACATGCACGTAAAACACACCGCCAGGGCACGACACGAACACAATGGCGAAATTTTCGTGGAAATCGCAATGCGGGAAGACCCCGCGAGATCCTTTCGGTGCGTTGATATGCGAATGCGAAGCGGCTGCTGCTGCTAGCATCAGCTGGAAAACCGGGCACACCATCCGGTTTCAACAGAGATATTCGAGATGCGAGACAGCCGCACATGCAGAACGAGGTAGAAAGAAACAGGGAGAGGCGTAAGCGGTTTAATGTTTAACTTTTTTTGTTGCCTCCATTTCTTTCATTTGATGTTTTGCTCTCGGAATCGATTGAATGGACATGCATGATTTATCGGGAATTTTTGCCACGACTCGGGTGGAACGGGTTTTTACGGGTGGAAACGTTGCTTGCCTGCTTAGCGAGCACCATTTATTCCATAACCGAAAAATAAAACACACACTGCCCCAACATGGCGGAGGTCACGTTCGTGGGCCGGTTTCGCTTCCACGTCCACGTACGTTCGATTTCGATTTCCTAAGGGATGCATGAATCATAGCGTAGGAGCGTAGAACTTTTCGCCGCACGCTACACGCCGAACGATCGGAATGCTGCCTGCACTTTGCTTTTCCTTTGCTACCGGAAGTGTAAAGAGGTGCGATCCTGTGGCTGTGGTAGGGCAGCACTTGTCGGTGGTCGTGGTCATAAATTTTTCAACACCCGCCAACCGGACGGACTCCTTTTACGGTGCTACATCGAGGAGTGCTCCCCGTTTCGCTTAACGGTGAAATCATGCCTATGTTACTCGTCACGGAAAAAAACTCGCGGGATGATGCATGATTCAGCATGGTTGAGTGAGGTGAAGAAAAAATATTAGAAATAATTTGAAACAGCCAACAAAGTACGTTTATCGAGATTCATGCAATATAATACTGACGTATATTTAAAACAACAAAGAATTCTCAACTTTGAGCGGTTAGTGTCATAAAATGTAAAATGTTTTATGTAAATCATTAATTATCTTTCTACTACTAGACTTTAAGTTAAAAAAAAAACAGTTTTTTTATCTCAGCCGTAGCCGCAATCGCGTCCGGATTTGAAGCCGAAGAATTTTAAATTTCGTATTTCGAATAGAATATGCTACTTTTTTATAAAAGAATGTTTATTAACATTGACATGTTATAAAAGTTTGAAAAAGGACAGCACTTTACAAGACCTAATTTAAGCAAGCATGATGTCTAAGTCAATCGCTGCATCATTGTTGCCAATCATGTGCATAACGAAATTTTCAAATAGAGACAGGGTTTGTCCGCGTTTAGAGACTGGGTTTGGCTGTGCTTCCTTCAAAAGATATTGTCAAATAATTTTAAATAGTTTATGAAAAACATTTTTTTATGAAATAGTTGTGTTTATTTCCTTCAGCAATAACAATAAGAAACTAATACCCTATGGCATTCGCGTTTTCATCGCAACCAACACTTGCTGCTCGGTGAAATTGTGAAATTATATTGAAAATTGTTATTTGAAATATTTCACTATGCTAGTTCCATCTATTAAGCTATTTATACTTCTCTGCAATAGTTCCTTACCACCAGCCAACCATTTTTACCCTTTTTGACCTTTTTATTTCACCTCTATAGGCACTTCTCCGTTCGGCGATGTGCACGGTGTGGCAACGGTATCAGTGCCTCGGATTTGGTGATGCGCGCGAAGGATTTCATTTTTCACGTCAACTGCTTCTCCTGCCTCATCTGCGGCCAGTTGCTACGCGGTGGCGATACGGCAGGCATCCGGGATGGTCGGGTGTTTTGCGGTGATCATTACGAGTCCGAGGTATTAAGGTGAGCTGAGGCGAAAAATTTGGCAAAAAAAAAACAATCCGTACACGAAATTGATCGACTAACGCAACGCGCGCATGAGAAAAAAAAGGCTCACCTTCTGCTGGTGTCTAATTGTGTATCTTTCTTTTCTTGATCCTTTCTCTGTCTCGTTCCGATTGCGTGCTCGGTGCCGGCTCCTCCATCTAACACTAACATCCCGCACGATCGATTGATAAATGTGCGTCCAATCTAAAACACCATTGTCCTGTAACCCACGGTTAATGTAACGAACCATTTTGCCATTTGCCACCGCCACCTCCAACCGACCAGTGAACCCGAAACCATTTCACCGCAGTTTTTCCCCATAACCGCGTCCGGCGGGATGGCGATGCAGCACCAACCGTCGCAGAAAGGACGACCGCGCAAGCGAAAACTCGCCACCCCGCAGCCCCAGCCGGGGCTGCTCGATCCCAACACCACCTGCCCGTCGCTCCAGCAGCCACCGACACAACCGCAACCACCTCAACTGCAGCAGACACAACAAACGACACCACCGCAACCGCTCGAGGCACTCGATGCTGGTACGCCACTGCGCTTAGGTAAGTCGGAACTGTAGGCTCGACGGGGTTAAACGTGCCCCGGTGCATGCTCACGTTTTCCGCGTTTGGTTCACCCTTTGTTTCGCGCGCCGCATGGCGTTCGAGTAGGTGCAATGGGCTTCTTCTCATCCCACGGGGCTCAGATTTCGCGACAATGTGCTCGTGAGTCTAGTGCACCTCCCGAAGAACCCTCCAAAGGCACCCGAGTTTGCAAGGGTCTGTTTTTCTTTTTATTTTGTCGCGAAAAGGATCTCCTGTGTTTTTGTTTATTTGTTGTCGCAGCGAATGCGCACGACAAAGGTAAGGAAGAAAGGCATGCCTTTGGTACTTCGAGGGCTGCAGCATCCTAACGTGACTTTTGGGCTGATAATGTACGTAAGATAAAACAAAAAACGTTCAGTTGACCGAGATTCACCGAAATATTCGTGATTTTTTTTGTTCTTTGGTACAACACTGGTAAGAATTCAATGATTTTATTTTTCAAATCATTGTTTATGTTGAACGTCGTGCTTTAATATTTTTACTATTATTAAACCTGGACGATGAACATACATTTTTAATATTTGAGACCGTAACGTACGATCGTAGTTTGAAGAAATCTTTTCTAGTTTTTCCTACATAAACCGCACTCAAAACACCTCCTCCAGTCAAGTTGAATCACTTTGCACGTACAGTTGAAGCTAGCGTCAGAAAAAAAGGACGACTCTCGAGACCCGTTTTTCCCAGACCCTCGAGCGGTGTGCCGTCAGCAAGAGTTCCGCCCAAGTCCCCAGCTTCAAGGTGGCCGCCACCGTCGCCCACGGATGGCTGTCCCGGAGGAATCGTAACCGCACCGATGGCAAACGGACAGGCCCGCCCGGGTGCTTCCTACGAGATGGCGCCAATCCTCCTGGGAGGCAATCAACGCACGCACGCTCGCACACTCGCACGGGTTATTGCCATTTCGCTTTGGCATTTCAATCACGTGTCAATCCCCAAGCTCATATCCGGAGCCCACCGGCCAAAGCTCCAAGCAAGGGTCATTTTTTATGGGTGTGTGTTTGTGCTCGTTGTCAAAGGCGGAACGGGAGTGCAACAACACCCGGCTGCACACACCGGATGTTGCATGCATGCTGGGGCGGATTGAACCGGGCAAAAAAAACAAATCAGCCATAAGAAGAAAATACATGGAGCAGAACTTCACGACTTGGAGTTAGGAGTCCGCCGGCCCCCGGGCAATCTGGTTTCCGGCAATCAGCGCACCGGCCGGGTGGTGGAATAGTTCACCCTCGGGGCACCACCACACCAAATGGGTTGCGGCCCGATCCTCCGCTGGTCCTTGGGGATGATCGGAAAGTTAAGTTGTAAGGTAACACGCGTGTGAAGTTTTGGCTCGCTGTGCGGTTTTACGTGTTTAATGGCGTGCCATGAACGGAGCTGCTGATCGACCAACGGACTGCAAGGGACTGAAGCCTCTGTTGCTGAGGAAAACGATTTTTTACTGGTGCCAAGAAGACCCACAAGGAGATTAGTCTGACAAAGCTCCAAGCGTATGTAAAGTAAATGTGTGTAAAAAAGATTATCATGGTTATAATGCTAAAAATTTTAACATAGTTTATTTTCTAATTTAAATTTTTAAGTACAAACAACTGTGAATTTGTTTTTCAAAGCAGTTGTCATGATGTTTGCAAAATAACAAAACAAGCTTAAGTTGTGTTGGACTTTTTTTTGCTCTTATTTCAATTGACATAATTAAATAGTAGGACACTAACAGAAAATTTTGATTTATGGTAGAATGTTGCTTATTTAAAAATTATTACAAAATTTTATTACAAAAATTAAAACCAGTAAACAGCTTTAGAGCTATAGAAAAAAAAAACGAAATAAAAAGTTTGTAAATAGTGTCTGGATAAAATAACCTAATCATGTCTAAATCATTCTTCAAAAATGCTTTTGAATAAGAGTTTCTAAATTAAATGTATACATATTGAAATCAATTTTATTTCAGAATATTTTTATCAAATATCAATGTTTAGCTATATAACCCAATTTCTCGTTAGATTTGGTTCCTGTTTGATAGGAAAAAAAGCAATGTCAACATTTATATCATCATGCTATGGACACTGATGTTAAAAGACCTGCGGTGCTCCATTATTCGTAACTCAATTTCAAGACTTTACAAATCAATCAAACACCAACAACATAATCCACCTTTGCTGACTAATTAGTTCGTTTTGTTTCTGCCCAACTCGATCGATAGTGTTGAGTAATTGATTTAATATCAGCTTCTCGCAATCACCGAACCGTTCGTTTCCTACAGCCGTCACAAACGACCCGCACGGCTCGACACGGCCCGTATCAGTAGTAAATGGCCAATTATGAGTACCCTCTGGGTCATGATTCGGCCGCCTCGAGAACATCTCCAATTTCTTTCACTCCGAGAGCACGAACTTGCTGGAATAGATGTCGGCGCTGGGCATCGTTAGCATTTGGCTGCAAACGTAAGCATTTCTGCGCCTTCTTCACCCCGTTGCAAGAACGTTGCTTCTTGCATCCAGAAGGTTCGCGACGATCGTTCACGTGCCTACCCCACCTTTCGACGCCCGTCATGCACGTGAGGAAATCACGGCAAAAATCGGAACTACCGGCAGAAGGCGGTGGGTGCTCTCATCATTAAATTAAAATAAATCACTCATACTTCCTATTATGCTAATGATTTGTGTATCGCATCTTCATACCGGCCATAATTAGCCACGGAGTGGCTCCCGTGCGAGCGCCCCGGGATGCAGTTTTGTTATGCAAAAAAAAATATAAATAAAAAGCACCGCCAACCGTTCAGGGGGCATGCAAACGTTTCGACACCATGCATCAAATCACCGATCCGGCGCCCTTTCTTTTGCTGGCACGGCAGGGAGCTTCCTTTGGGGAAACAAAACAACAACAAAAAAAGACTCCGAACAAAAGCATCATCAGAATGCCCCAGAAATGATCTCAAAGATCGGCCAAAGTATAATGGTAAAAAATCAACGGAAACGGTAGCAAACGGTGGCTCCGGCAGCTTTCCTGGAAGCACCTTAGCGCAGCGCCAGGGGTGAGCTTACGGGGATAGTTTGGAAAATACCAACGGCTGAGTCTGATCCCGGCCATTGTGGCTGGGATGAGGGAGCATCCCACGTTTCGGGCATCCCACGATGGGTGGGCGGCACCGGCAGCACGATCCTCTCCCGCATCGTGTCGTGAAATCATCATCATCAGGGTAAATGGGAAGATCGTGCTAAAATTATGGTCGGTGTTATGGTAGCGCGAAGGTACAACTTCATTAAAAGGAAATAAATAAATATGAGACCATACCGATCTTCATCACCAGGTCCGCGCGACCCACGAGTTGGAAGAAAGTGTTCGCGAATTCGTGTGGGAGCAGGAAGTTTTGTTTTCCTCGAGGCAGAAGCTTTCAACATTGACTAACAATCTGCCATTTTGGATGATATTTATAATTTGAATAAAAAATATGATAGTGTACATCTTTTAAATGTTTTTCTTAACTCCAGCCATGAGAAACGTTATCTCGGATTATTTCAAACTTTTGTACCAATGGTCGACATTAATTATCGTTAATGAACTATCGCTGTTTATCTATTCGCAATCTAAAAAATTAATTCGCTTCCAGTAGCAGATTTGCTACAAATGAACATGTTTAATCATCAACAAGAACTCGCATCTTATTCTCATCATAATCATTTTTTTTTTAATTTTTTTCTAAATATGAAAATTACTACGTACTGAGATCAGGAGAGGGCTTCATTTCATTTTAATAAACTTCTTTATCTTTTAAACATAAGCATTCTTGTCATATGTTTGCATCTGAATTTGTTAAAAGTGTTTTTCGAAAACAGTTTTATGTTATTAAAAGCAGCTCAACCATTTTTCTAACAATCATAAATCATATGATACGCAAATTAGTTAGGTTTTTAAGTTCTATTTAGAGAAGTTTGAAATAAAGATGTTATTTTTAATTTTGTTTGGTTTTAGAACCAAATTAAAGATATTCCACGAAATTATGATACATAAAAACAATCTTCACTTTAAAAAAAATGGAGAACAAATAACATGCCTCATTAACATTAACAGCTCTTTCATAATCCATAATGCATAATCATAATGCAACAATTTCAATGCCCATGGTACAAGCATTTAAAGGCACAGAGGATCAATGATCCTGAAATATAGAAAGATAAAGTCTAGGCAAACTTTCCATCAGGATAAAAATATTGTGAGCTTCTAGGAAATAAAATAATAAATAACCTAAATTTTTTGATCAAGCTGTTTTGCAAATTAGGTTCTTAAAAAAGGATTTTATTTTAAAACAAATGTAAACTAGTGCATCCAAGTAAGCACAGAAATTAAAAGCTACCCTTGAAAGGAGGATAAATTATGCATACGTGAAATGCATGCACACAAACCTCATCATAAAATCGACACCCTTAGCGCACCGAACGGCTCCAACTGGGCGTGGAGTTTTGATGAAAGATTATCTAACTAGGTGGCCACACCGTCATTATTTTCATTTGTTACACACTCAAAACTTCAGTCCTAATAAGTGACGAAGGAAGAGAAGGAGGTAGTAGTGTTTTCGTTCACCACCATTCTCAGTAATAAGCCGCCCAGCCGACAGTGAACTCCGCCCATTTGCATGCTTCGCGGGGTGCATAGGGGCAGCAAAAACAGGGTTACATGAAAGTCACCTAATCACTTCGAGCCTCATTCGAAGATAAACAAGCTTTTTTTGCAGATTGCGTGCAAAAAAAGGTTTGCAAAAAAGAGCAGAGAAAAAAAACAAAAGAGTGACGAAAAACCAGGGCGCACCAGAGTGAATGCATCTTCAGTGCATTTCCTAGAACTGCCCATCGAAACGACTGCCAGTACGCGGGAGGGAACCCCATCTAATTCCGACACCGGTGGTGGCTAGGACCGAGAAAAAGGAAGCGAGAAAAAGATGCAATCATTCCGTCGTCCTCGTCCCATAGCTACGAGCAGTGCATAACAACGCTAATTTTCGATAAATATGACCACCGCAACCCGACGAACGGTGGCTAAGAAATCGGGCTGGGCAAAAACCAACCGCACATAAGCACGCCGCTGTAGCCAATCAATGCAAATCTACGAGGTGCAGCAGTTTTACCGCCCTCTCCGTTAACACTGGCAAACCAGCCAGCCGCCCGAACAACCCCAGCAGCCTATAATGGGGAGAGCCGCTAGTCACATTTCGTGCCTCGTTTCTGGGAATCTGCTCCAACCGGCATTGAATTCGACTCACCTCACCTCACCGAAGCGGCAGAAAAAGCCGTTCGCGGGTGGTGAAGTTGTTTTCGTTTGTTTGCATATGCATCACTATGCACAATTTAAAGCACACTCAACGTGCACAATGCAACATGTTTGCATGTTAAAACTATGTCCGCCTCACCAGGCGCGAACACAATAGATGCCGGTATGCCAATCATGACCACGGGGTGGAGGTTTCTCGTCAAACGTGCGAGCAGAGAAAAGCCGAGGAAAAACAATTAAAACACATAGTAATAACAAAGCATCACACTGTTGATAGAGAAAGTGAGGGAAGGAGGGAAGGGAGGGCGTTCGGTAGATGTTGGGGAAGCTGTTTGTGTTCACCTTTAATGTCGGGCACAACAACAACAACAACAACAACAACACACCTTCACACTCACAACCACCCACCAAGGTGGCCGGCGTGGAAAGCGTTCAATAAACAAACTGCCGCGCGCTCTGTCAATGCGATCGTAAATTTTTGCATTTTCCGCGCAAATCAGCAATTATTTAGCAGCATGCCAAGCTTCACATCAACCGTGTTCGCCTTCCACCGCGTGCTCCTCCCACGCCCATCGGAGGTGATGTTGGAAAGTATGTTAAACACATGCTCGCTGCCGGTTGGGAGGGGGAATGTAGGGGAGAGCGGACGAGTTCGGTTGAAATAAATCGTTTTGTTGTCTTGTCTCGTTTGTACTGCTTCCGCGCTGCAATCTGATGGACTACTCCCGACAGCATTTCGAACAGCAGCCGGGCTGGCTGGGCAGGGCTCACATTTCACACCCCATCGCACGCCCACCCGCCGCCCCACCGCTCGCTCCACCAAAGGGGGGGGGGGGGGTGGGAAATGACTCGTGGAAAATTAGTCGTACAAGTGATATTTACGTTACGGTTGCGATTCCGAACGCGATCAGACCCCGAACAGCAACGACACCCGTGGCCGATCATATTTTTCACCCAGCTGACGTTTCGTTTCACCCTGTTTTTTTTTTCTCTACTGTACGCTAATTTTCAGATCTACTGCACAAGGAGCTGAGCGTTAATAGTCTGGATTTGTCCACGTACGACGGTAGCCAGTCGCCCGGGTCGGGCGGTACCCTTACGCCGAACTGCCGCACCAAGCGGATGCGGACCTCCTTCAAGCACCATCAGCTGCGCACGATGAAGTCATACTTTGCCATCAATCAGAACCCGGACGCGAAGGACCTGAAGCAGCTGGCACAGAAGACGGGCCTTTCGAAGCGGGTGCTGCAGGTAAGCAAGCTTTGTGGAATTTAAGTATAAACACAGGTGCTGAACAACAGGTGCTTTGTCTATACTAATAAATTAATTACAGTTAATAATAATTACAGTACAGCATAGTAATACAATAAAGTTAACTTAAATTATTAAATTTCTAAATATGAACTGATGGACTGGATAATGTTTTGTTTTGTTTTTTACATCTTTTTAATGGATAATTATGGCATTAATTAACATTAATCAATTCAATAAATTTTGGCATAATTTTTATACATTCTCTCTCATTTTAAAATTTAGTTAGAACTAATGATTCTATGATTCACTTAGAATTCTTTCGCATTACGAACATCTTCCGACCATCGAACTCCCCAGACCAAAATAAATGCTTAAACCGATTGTATTCAAACTCAAAATATACGTTTTTTTAATTCAATTTCTACAACCTTGAAAAAAGTATAAAATGCTACAAAAATATCTATGACATGCTAAACTTTCAAAAAATTAAAAACAAATTTAAAAGAAACTATTTATTCTAAATGATTCTTAATTGAATAAAATGTAAATAAAAAAAATACAAGCAAGTAATATGAAATACAGAAAACATTCGCTGTTGAAATGTTTAAAAAATAATTAAAACATGATTTTCATTGCAATCAAAAAAATTTAATCTTTCGACTCAAAATCATTATCTTTGATTAATCTATAAATTGCAAAACGCGAATAATATTTACACTTTGTTCTACATAATTTTATCAAATTCTACATGGAAAAAGTACCAAACTATATTTTCATTGCACAAAGACTAGATAACTGTAGCAAAAACCAATGGTACAAAGATTAATTGTTTTTATTTTTGACTAACACCCACTTTTCCAACAGGTGTGGTTTCAAAATGCACGCGCCAAGTGGCGCCGGAACGTGATGCGCCAGGACGTCGGTATGGGCAACACGGGCCAAACACTGGGCGGTCTCCCGACGATCGGTACCGTCACTCTGCACCATCACCACCACCACCACAGTGCCAACGGGCCGAACGGTCCGAACGAGCCGGGCAGTCTCGGCGACCTTTCCTCCACCCAAGTCCTCGAGGAGATGCACAACATGACCTTCGCCGAGCTGTACTGACACAATCTGATGATCAAGAACATGATCCTGTCGAATGTGATAAAACTGTCGCGCAATCAATCGGGCCCGGTGACCGACGCCGCTTCCGGAGGTCCATCAGCACCGATGGATGGCACTGACTCCGGTGGCTTTGCTCACGTGGACCTTCCGGACGACATAACCCTCGAAGCGACGTCATCGGACGGTGGCTGGACACCGATGGGCTGCCTGGACGGTAGCACCAGCTGCACCTCCATGCCGGACGAAGCGTAGGCGCGCAGGCGAAAGGAAAGGCGAGATCGCAATTAACAAAGCGTACAATGAGCGGCTGCCACCGTTTTGTCGCCTCGTTAACACTTGCAAAAAATAAAGAAGCCACGAGCCACGCGTCAGCGTAAGTGGCTTACCGGCTCACCATTGCAGGTCCGTTTTGTCGTTAATTGGCCCCGGGGCGGATGCGACAACAAACGCATCATCAACACCACCATCGTCATCATCATTATCGCCTGTTTCACACCAGCGTCATAAAAAGTAATGCATATCATCGTTGCAGAACGAGGCAACAACGAGGAGCAGAAACCGTGCTAATGCTCCACGGCTACGGCTCTAAGGGGCAGGTGTTAATGGTGTTGGAGTGTTTTCCCGGGCGTGCTGTACGGTCATCATCATCATCATCATCGTTCCGGTCCGATTTACCACGCGCCTCGTAATGAAAAGCAAACTCGGTTTGTGCAAGTGCAAGTGCGCCAAGAATTCATTTCGGCAAGCCTAGAACGGAAATGAAACGGTTCGGTTCTCGACCACCTGCCATCGGTGTCCCGAGCTTTATGTCCCTTCGCACCCCTTGAAACCCTTTTTGCGATGCCATAGCCATTCCGATAGCGCTGGTCGAAGCCCAAATAGCCCGCAATCATCCACCGGGGGGCGCAGAGGCTTGTAATTAATTAATACGATAAACAAACAAACGATTAGTGTGTGGCCAAAGTGTGAACCGAGCCACGGTGCCTCCTCTTCCTCTTTCTCTCTCTCTCTCTCTCTTCTTCGGTAAGAGCATTTGCAAACTGTTTGCAAAACCGCATGGTGAATAACGAGTGCGTAAATAGTAATTGATTTAATAGCAGGCTTTTCGGGGGCAAGCGTAACAACAAAACACGTGTACACAATGTTTCATATGTTTCGCTCAAGGGATGCTTTTACGCCACACACGTGCAAAGCGGTGGGATGATTTGTTTAACACTATCAAAACTGTACAATTATTTTAACTGTTTTTTATCGAATTTTTAGAATATCTTCGGAAGGTTCAAGTAGAAGGTAGATAAATAAAAAAAAACCCTAATGCTTCACTTTGAAATCATTGAGATTTTTTTTTTAACTATCTTTTGTCATGAAAATAAGAAGCCACACCTTAAATACTACACATTGAAGAACTTGGACAAATTTAGATATTTTTAGGATTCTCTATACACATTTCTGAACTTGGAAAGCTGGGTTTTTTATCACTTTCATTTGATAAATTACACTCTTGATTCATACTTTAATAGTAAATGCCCGCTGTATTATTTTTGAATGTCAAGAAATATTTAAATTGTTATCCAAATTAAGATAGACCGAGCCATATCCATTTGTCTCTAATACACAAACCTAAAATTACATTAACAACAAACATTTCTTTTCTTTTCTTGTTTGCGTTTAGACATCGAAAAACCCTTTTTCGTCTCTAAAAATGTGACATAAGCTTTCCTACCATACCTTTCATACTTTTGTAACAATGAATTGGGCAAAGTAAAATCTGACAAAAACATGACACCGTTGGGAGAGCTCATTTAAATGTCTATAATTACCGAATTTAACATGCAAATAGTTTAAATTCAACACTCGGTACTTTTATTGTAAACGCAAAGAAAGGTTTATTTTAATTTGAGGAAAATGTACTTACCACGAATTATTTGTTAATTTTTTGTCAATGTGAAACCTTCTCTAATCCTCACGCGTTTTGTTGAGATAAAGAAGTAAAAACAAAAGACTTCCATGCGCAATTCAGGCGACGAACGGACGATATAATTTAACGATCCGACTCGCTGCATCTCGTTAGCCGGGCAACCGTTTTTCAGTTACATCAGGCGTGATCTTTCGATCGATCCGCGCAGTCATCCGTTGCGGGTGACAAATGCAAGAGGGTGGACCGTGAGCGCACAAATTAGTTGTACAAATTAATTTGCCATGCACCAAAACGTTCACTCACACCAGAGGAGCTAAGGGAGGGGAGTATGGGCGATTCAATTGACACAGAGAGCATTTGCGTTCCCTCCTTTCCGCGCTCCGGTATCGTTTCGTTTGTTTGTTTCGCGCTCATTTGTGCCACCGGTTGGCTTCTTAGTGCCACCGGAACGGTTTTCGGTAACGGTAACATCGATGGTGGTCCCAATTACAATAAGTTCGTACGGTGCAGCACAGCACAGAGCAGTGCATTCACCGCGGGTGGTTGGGCGGGTGGAAAACGGGTTAATTATTTTGCTCCGATGCACCCGCTTCTGCAATGGCCCCACGGTTTGCACCACAGCGCAAGGCGGAACCAGCGTGAGTGACTCGCGTGTAGCTTTAATGAACTGCTACACCGGTTGCTGCGCACTGGCGAGGGCTCCCACTTGCAGGGCTGATTCTGATTCTACCCCGGACGGACGAGCTGGCAGATTGTTTGAAAAGTGTATTAATGATATTCATTACGCGGATCGCGATCGCGAAAAACGTTGCTAAAGTTGACCCACGGTACAATCGACGGTACGAAATCTTATTATCCAATTAAAGACCAATTATAGAAAACAGCGTCCGATGGTGGAACTGACGGTAGCGCGCTCCAGGTGTGAATAATGTCGTCGTGGTTTGTGGTTGGATTGAGATGCAAAATCATGCTGACAGGCGACGGTGCGCTGCACCACTACCAATGTTTGCTTTGCAAAGGTCTTGACACTACACAGTGGTCTTTTGACAGGTGCAACGTGAAAACTGTTTCTTGGTCGTATTGGTGCTTTCTTCACCAGGCGGGTTTTGCATTTACTTTACCGAGCTCGAAAGCGAAGCGAAAATAGTATGATTAATTATCGTACAGGCAAAGAGATAGAGGTGTCTTTAAGCTCGATTGAACCGACACTAAAAGGGAAAGATAAACAGCATTCGCTGACAGGTTTTTTAATGTCTTTAGACCGGTGTTAGAAACGAAGTTATCTATCATTTATTTACTGCTTTAATAGAGCGATTGAGCAAACGAGGACATTATTTCCATTAATCGTTTGCAGCCAATTAATAATTGAGCAGCTAATTAATAATAATTGAATAACAAATATTAAAAGTTTCGATTTTTCGATTTAGATTTTTCGTTTTCAGTTATACACAAGCTACCTGGAATATGTTTTTTCAGTTCAACAATTATTTTACAAACTTTCAGAAGCTGAAAAATGTTGCTATGAAATCGGATATCACGATAAAAAATCGTCTAAACTGTTCATAATATAATCTACAAACAAAATATGTGATTATAGATTTCCCCCGTCAAAATCTTCTTTGTGCTTATTTTCAAATACAAAATGCATGTCCTTTTGTAGAACTTATAAATTAATGTATCTGTTATCATTATAACAGAAAAATTCATTCAGAAGTTTTATCTTTCATCACAATTTCACACATATATTTTATATTTAAATTAAATTTTTAAGCTATTGTTTTACAAAAACTGTGTGTTTTCTCGAGCTCTAACTGTGATTTGACAATTTTGAACATCATAGCGATAAAAACAAAATGTATGGTGCATAAACTTTCCCCTCGATTGTTGGAAAAAAATAATTTGTAAACAGAAACATGTGTACCATCTGAAATGTTTGTGCAATGCGATTAATTTCGTCTTACTTGGTATAAAACAAATAATCTTTTCTACTTCGATTGAATTTCTTCTAGGAACAGAAAAATCTAGAACATTACAATAACCCTCGTTTTATTAAAATCTTTTTCCAATATAATTAGATTATAATTTATAGTAAACAATTCTAAATCTTCAGTTCTAAATCGTTTTGACTCCAAATTTATCCAACAAAGATATCAAAACAGTAATCAATTGTAATACGTTAGAATTCTACGTTATATGCTTAAAAACAACCGCGGACAACTGACAAGCGATAAATCGCAAGAAAAACCGAGAGAAATAGAAAAAGAGAGAGAGAGAAATATTCTATAAGCAAATGAAAATTCTTAACACCCATTACAAGTTCCTGCGCGAAAACAAAGCCGGATTATTGTGGGAATTGTTTAGTTAATCGAATTATCCATACCTGATGTTACCACACCTATTAAACTCTGTGTCATCATAATCCATAACGATAACCATTATTACCGTTGATTGCATACTTTTGTGCATCCTCCCCTCGCCACCACAACATGCTAGCCAAACAAGCATTAAAACACCAGCGACAGCCGCCGCTCCGGACAAAACGAAAACACCTTAAAGACACCTCTATAATTTCATGTAAATTCTTCTGCAACCCTTCAACACGGCCCGGGTGGACGCTGCAGCACGTCAAGCGAATGCAATCCGTTGCATTAACATTTTTCGAATAAAAATGCGCAAATTATAGCTTGTTAATGGAAATTCATCGATCGGTGCGCTCGCAAACACACACACACACACACCAGTTCACCGACGACACGCTGAACATTTAGTCGAATAGTTTTCCAAATAGCCGACACAGATAAAATGGCTTATTTTACGGCGCAGGACGATACCCACCAGGACGGTTTGGGGCGGGATGTGTGATGAGATGGGGAATGGAGTTAGGAAAAGGGAAAAGGGGAAGGGATGGGGTTGACGCGATAAAACGCGTTTCGCTTTAATCGCCATATCCCGGTGTACCACTCGAGTGGCGCGGATTCCTTCGCGGATGCATTCGAAAGCGCGTGTTTTATCCGCTCCGGGAGGTGGATGGATGGATGGATGGATTTGCGGATGAACCGAAAGGGGAACGAGGGTTTCGGTGAGGATGCGAACCGTTAATCAGGTCGTCAGAGGAGTGCTCGCCGCACGTACGGACACGCGTCCCGAAGGAATCTTCGGTGGAAGGTATTCGTCGGTGCACGGTACGACCACATGGCGGGCATAATTACTACCGAAGCGTGTGGTAGAATGTACGCGAGGAAGCATCATAGTAGGCATCATCGACAGGACCGAAGCTATGCGAGCGAGGTACGTGACGTGAGCGACCCGTAGTGTGCTCTGTTGGCCGCTAGAGGGCGACACGGAGACGCGAAACTCGAAAGAAACCAAATACCAAATACAAATGTAAAACAAACCACCAAACCATGTAGGAAAAAGGAAGCGGGCTGTAGATAGCGACTAAACGGTACTTCTTTCGAGGTCTTGAAGGTGGTAGCGAAACCGTATGAGTAGTATTTAATGTGAATATAGATGTGATTAGACCGTCAGTATTAGGTGGAAGCGTGAAAAATCAAATCAAAAATAGAACTTAATAGAACCGCAACCTGAATATAGCACCCATAAATTGTACATTTGTAGTGAATAGTTCAAATCTGCATGCCGCAGCGTATCAGTACTCTGTACAACAACAACAAAAAACCACCTGTAATCAACCCGAGTGCGTGCTGTTTTTCTCTCAAATCCTGATGACAATTTTCTCCCCAAGCTCTGCCAAAACGATTTTCGAGAAGCATTTTTCCTGGTAAAAGCGATAAAACGGCGACGATAAGCGGTTCAGGTTAAGGAGTTGTGCTGAGTTTCGGTGGAAATATTTTTGGACTCCCGACACGGCTACCGTTATCGGAGTGCATAAATCGACCACGCGGTCGAGGCAAATGGTCGACCTAATAATATTCCGGCTGCATTTGACAACACCAGCGACAATCCGGATCCGGTAGTGGTTCGTGGTAAAAAGTCAATATGGAATTTGCATCCAATTAAGGAATACTTTTACCCATTTCGGCACCATTTTTTTACTGCCTCCTTCCTACCCGGCTCCCGGCTCGGGCCGGGGGATGATCGCTTTCTGCGCAAGTGTTTGTCACTGGCAATCGATCGGAAGCTTACCACAAGGATTTGCGAGCAACGCGGTTCTCGCGCCGATGTTCGGCAAACAATGGCGCAAACCCAGGGAGAATGATGCGAATCGGATGGGAGTTCCGTGCTTCCACCGCTCACGAGGTTACCCGGTGGGCTTCCGTTCCGTCAGGCTGTAGGAAAAAGCAACGGGTCGAGGATGCTGGAGCGGCGAGGGAAATATTTTGATCGTGTCGAAACGGTTTTCGTATGTTCGCCAGTCCTCGACGCGGTCACGTCTTTCGCCCTTTTTATTTTTATTTATTTTTTCTGCGACACCTACACGTCGAACAGCAGCAACAACTGCACGAGCAAAGGAAAACGTCCAAAGCAGCTTTTTTGTTTTGTTTTTTTTTTAGCGAAAGAAACAAAAACATAAACGATAACGCAACGAAAGAACGAAAACAGGCGAAAAACGGGAAGTGCATCGTAAAGCACAAAATAAAACAAAGTTGGCTAAAGTTTGCTTGCGAAAAATTGTTGTGCCTCTGCAGAGCGGACAATGCGCAGAAAAAAAAAAGATGAAAAATAAAAAATATATATATACTCACAAACGAAAGCAGTGAACTACAGCAGAAGTAAAGCGCGAGCGAGTGAAAAATAAAGAAAAAACACACGAAGGAGAACAAACGAGCAGATTACACACGGTGCATTTCGTTGAGAGATGCTGTGTTTGCTTTGTTTTCGGTTGCGTTTTCATTTTTCTACCGCTCCTTCCGAACTTTTCGTTTGAGTTCCCGCGTTTGGTCAGCGCGATTTGCTTTTGTGGTTTTTTGTTAGTTCGGATTTTTGGTGTTTGCTTCCTCCATTGGCTACTTTAGCTACTAAATCGCGTTTTGTTTCAACCGTTGATTTGTTACTTGTTCCTTGTCTTTGCTTTCGTTTCGCTCGTTTGTGAGCTCCCCGGGTGCCTGTTTTCTTCTCCCCTTCCGTGGTCGCTGTGGGTTGCGTTCTTTCCTTTCGCTTTCCTTGCCGCGATGATTCTGCCATTTACATAATTGCCAAACAATCGCAGCCGGTGATGGAGAAGCGTTTATATAAGCGAGAGTACAAGCAACGTGTTCGTAAAGAAGCGCGAAAGAAAACGCGCAAAATGGAGATTTTAGATGTTTTTTTACATAAGAACGGTAGGAAAATGAATGCTAAAAAAATGTCAATTATACTTTGGAAATAGATAATTGAAGCGTGAAAATTATGGTTTTTTT
This sequence comes from Anopheles farauti, assembly GCA_000473445.2. NCBI lineage: Eukaryota > Metazoa > Arthropoda > Insecta > Diptera > Culicidae > Anopheles > Anopheles farauti. Next base: position 7,840,270 of record KI915042.1, on the reverse strand, counting down.
TAAACATAGTATTTTATTTGTCAATAAAAATAAAATACTAAAAGTTCTTAGCTCGTTCAAGGGAGCAACTTTCGCAGCAACCCAACACTATCCGTTTGGTTTATCATCCGCGAGCAAATGGTGAACATGCATCGAAATCTGTCGAAAAAATCACTACCGAACAAAGCGAAACCAGACCAATTAGCGAAATACCGAATAATTCAATTTCACGTATTTTGCTCTCCCTCCTCTCTCTCTCTCTTCCTCTCTCTCACACACACACATTTTCTGGTGCCAATTCCTAACTCCTCCATAGCTTCAATCGGAGACGCAAAAGGTAATCGAAAAGGTGATGGCAAACAACGGCACTACAACTATGGGACGCCTTGAGAACCTTGACGCTCCGAACGATCGACGTTTTTAGGCATGCTAGAGGTTAGCCGATTCGTAACTCAACAAGCAAAAAATGCAGATCGCTTTCGTGGTGAATACCCCCGAAACGGATGATCCCACCGAAACGCAGCCTACATTCGACATCCCTTCATCGGAAGGATATCATTCTTCAACCGAACCGAACAGGCGCACGGAACGGAAGCCCAAAATTATGACAAATTATGGCGACCTGATTTGACGCAATTAAGGCATTCCAGGAAGCCCGTTTTCGGCGGGCTCCGGATGGGGCCAGCCGCCCGGCCATAACAAACCAAAACAACCAGTGGTAAAAGTAAAAAAAAAAAAACAACAAAACGCGACACATTCAACCGGCCCTAAATAAGCACCGGTGCTGTTCGAACCTTTTTTCCAAACACTGCTTACGTCTTAGCCGAGCGTAAAGTACACCCGGCCATGCTCCATTTACGGGCAAGCCTCGCATTAAGTTGTACTTTTGAAATATTTAAAATTTTACAAATTTGATTGCTTCCTTTTGCGGTGCGCGGTGCATTTTTCGTTGCATGCACCACGTGTCGGTGCGGGATAAAATTAATAACTGCCGACTAAGGGCGCAAGCAGAACTTCTGCAGCTAGTTTCCTTACATAAATCACCACCTCGTGGCTCGTGGCGATCGTCTCCCGCAGCCTAGCTGGCCCGCCGGCAACGTCCTGTCACGTCGCGACCGCGTTGTGCGGATTCGGTACGTGTGGGTTCGTATTTGGTACCGCCATCGTGTGCCGGAAGCGTGTACCGGGCGGCGATCGTTTCTATCCTTATGCGGGAACTCGCGGGAACTTTGTGACGCGCCTTTCGGGACGCTCGCAATAGAAGAAAGCGGGATGCCGATGCTGGGATTTTCTCCTGTGGAAATTGAAGGAAAAAGAAGAGAGGGAGGAGCAGGGAGATCGAAACGAGACGAGATTAAATAGATCTATAGGGATGGAACAAAAACGAGTGAGGAATTTGTTAATTGGACGCTCAGAATGGATTCAAATGGAAAAACGGAATTGAGCTACTTTCTATTCCAATCAGACGGAAAACAAAATTTTAATTATTAATTTGATGCTACTTTGTAATATATGAAGGTGACAAACATGAAATATGACAGTAAATTTCTTCTTAAATGGAAGATAATGTTTTTAATGTCGGATTTAAAAAAGACTGGATCAAATAACATTACTTAGGTCGCTTTTCTGTTTTGGTTTAATCCTTTAAAATGCAACAAATATTTAAAAAGAAATATTTCTGAAATTGGGTGTATAGCCTGTATAATAACTTAAATTCCTTTATTTTGAAATCATCCAAATCTCGCGAAATTTGTTGGGTTGACTCTATCTTCAGCCCATTGTTAAAGCAAATACATAAACTTGATTACTTTTCATTTGATTTCATTTATCACAGTTCACAGAAATGGATCTACTCATCACAGGTCGCACGACAAAAAACATTTAATTTAAACGTTTATGAAAATATTCTTTATACAACATTGAAGTAAAAATAAACGATAAACAGTTAAAAGTTAAATATGTTTACATAAAAAAAATTTCAAAAGAATCAGAATATGTTAAGGAATCAGATACACGATAAAGTATTATTATTTCTAAGTGTCTTGTATATCGCAAATCGTTTTTCCAAAATAGGGTATTCGGCTCATATTATCACTCTGGATTAATAAAACATAGAGATGGCACTTTGCCATTTTAGAATGAAAATTGAGCTATTAGTAAAAAATAACTACTTATGTTCTTAAAAAAGACAATTTAAAAATACTATTTCAAACTATTTTAAACCATTAAACAAATTTTCCACCAATTAAAATTTGGGATACATTTCAAAGCCACAAAAGATCAGAAAACATTTATAAAGCGATTTCATTTTCAAATAGCTTTTTATGCTATTCTATTTTATTCTACGAATTAGAATGACTGATAATGTAATAAAACTGTCTGGCGAAATAAAGCGTCGTTATATTTTATATCTGTTCTGCTTATTCGTTTATGCTGGCTTGTCGTTCTGCGACAAAATGGAAGCATATTAAGAGAATTATTGCATAATTTCAAACGATTTTAGCAAAAAAATTCAATTAATAAATAAATTAATAATTTGTGAAAATTTTATGGTCACACAATATTCAAAATCAGAACAACCAAAATAATGTGACACAATTGAATGACAGAAATACTATTCCCGAACTCAATAGCTGGATAAGTAAATGAACACCTCGTAGTAGATATGTTGCCACCATCATGATAATTCATATCATCTAGCCCACACGTTGATCCGTTTGGATCAGATAGATTTGGATCCGTTTGGATCAGTTGTTTTATAATTATGCTTCCCATTATAATAAAACAACGAAGAACGAACAAACCACGTAGCAAGGAAAGTAAAAACGTTTATTTGTTTTCCCCACGGAAAGTCCATTAATCTATTAGCGATCGATTCAACTTTGCCCACATAAATCCTCACCGGACAGGAACAAGCTGCGTCAATGGCCCAAAACAACGTCAACCAAACAAAAAAAACTTTAGTTCTTTACTCACCCAACAACTCAATAGTTCTCCTCGAGCTCGAGCACCCGAAAATGAGGATTAATATTCACGAGAAGCTATCTCTCTACGCTGAGGATAGCGCTCCGATCATCATCCCCTTGGCCCGGACGTTATCTTTCACGTTCCGATCCCGAATAGAGGAACGGAAGAAAGGGAACGAATGGAACTAGAGCAGCCGCATCCTTCTCACGCAATTGGTGCCAACAGCCGAACGCTTCTGTTCTGCCGCGTTGAAACGCACCCGTCTCGAGCCGGCTCCAGGATCTGCTCTAGAAAACCCAGGTAGAAATCGATTTCTTAATTTATATCGGCTACCCCCTTTCCGCTACCGTGGATGAAATAAACGACACGACAAAACAAAAAGCCCCTACCCGTTTCTCATAGGAAGCTGATCATACATCATTTCCGAAGATGCTTATCTTGCGCCTAAAGATGCTACCGAAATAGCTCAAAGCCTCCCGAGGCGCATGTGATCTGGGTGTCCCCATCATGCGCAGCGCACATTCCTATCTCACGACCGACCGATCGATCGGCCCGATCGATCCTGAGAACATTCAAAATCCACCACCAACGCCGCGCCGGGAGTTCCGTGAAATTTGAGCACTGCAAAAATGTCCCCAAAAGCACCAAAAATGTTCGTCCAATTCCACCACACAAAGCGGTCCTAATTAGCGGAAAACCCTTCGCACAGAACCCGGGCCGAACCCTCGGCGGTGGGAACGTTTCGGACGGGGTTGCTCATTTTTTTTGTTTTTGGGCCGTACCTCCCGCACCCTTTCTACCTGGCCGCTGCGAGGATCTGCCAGTGAGGAAGTGCGCCCTGCTGCTGCGGCTACACCTGCGCCCTATCATTAACGCTCTCGAGGAAGCGTATTTATTGGACGGATTTTGGTGGTGCTTCCGGTCGGACGCTGGTGGACGCCGACTTCTTCAGAACGCTGGGCTGACTCACGTGGTGGTTGGCGGCATTTCCGAGACATCCCGGTTCGAACGTACGGAGCCCAAATGTCCGACCGCGAGGAATGATGCTGACTCAGCGTGATCCATCAGCCCGGTTGGTAGATTCGGTTCCGTCCGGCAGCTTCGATGGTCCCGGGATGAACGATTGGTCCGGACAAACCACACGCGGGTGCACGCCTCGCACGAACCAATCATTGTTTCACATCGTTATTATGTCGATTATTCAATTAATTCGACGTTTCCCTCTCTTTATCTCACTCACACTGGCGCGATTCGCGAGACGGGTGAACCCGAAAAGTGAAATTACACAATAAGAAAATTATAGTGTGCCTAGTCTCTGTCTTGCTTTTTTTTCTCTCGCACATCCAGTAGCCAGCTTGCTAAAGGGAGAAAAAAATAAGAGGAGTTAACGAAAACCACAGAGAGAACATTCTAATCACAACGCCAGCGGTGTAAATCATGCACGAGGTGTCCAAAAACTTCCTGCTAGCCTCACCATCTCCGGCCGCCCATTTTGGAGGGGCTGGCTCCCGGTACACGGAGGCGTACTTGCGTAATTCTACAAATTAAGACAATGAAACAGCAGCATGACGAAGCCGGGACGCCACATCCGCTATGGCGCGAGCAAGAACATTCTTTCTCAGACCCAAAAACCTCACCGCGAACGATTCCGATCGACCCGAACCCCCTGGACACTGGTCCCGAAGGTCACAAAGGTGGTGGTGGTGGTGGTGGTGGTGGAAAATTATTGAACCAGCACAACCTACCTTCTCCCCTTCGTCCCCTCCCTCGCGACGTCCGAATGTTTGCAAACATTCATCAGGGCACAATTTGTCCGCTAGTTTATTGAAAATTGAGGTGTTATTTATCGATAACAGATCATAAATTTCTTTTTCCCTCCCCGGAGGCACATTCGCCTGCTGCTGCGGTGGAAGGTGGCCTGCTGCAAGGGAGAGGGAAAGGGCAAGAAACACCACTCCACCTGTCAAGGATGGCGGTAGCGTGGATGCGCCGCGGTAAATGAATTTTCAGCGCTGCCGCTGCTTGCATTTTGCATTTGCATGCGCTCCACTCGGCGGACAGCTGGGTAGGAGGGGAAATCTTATTTTGAGAGCAAAATTTATGATCTGCTCGTGAGACGACGGAACCGATCGTTTCTCCTCGCCCGCTGCGCTTCGCTCGCTGCCACTATTTTGCGCCAACAACGGTCGACGCTTCATTCAAACGCTCTGGGCGTGCACGGTGCGGCCAAATGTGTGAATGAAGTGCGATGGCCCGCGGTGCTGTGTGGATCTTTCACCGAGGGAGCATATCGATCAAATCCCCTAGAGCCTCGATCAGTCCCTAGTTTTACATAAAAACTAAGAAAAATGCATTTTTTGGGGTTTTGCTGCTCCCTCTGGAAAAGCTCACGATTTGCTTTCATTTCAGAATTCCATTATTTCACTATCTTTTTTGTCGGAATCTAATATTCTGATTCTTCTTTCAATGTTGGTTTACATTGGTTCCAAGTTTGAAGAATTAAAGCTAAACTTAAAACTTTGGAGAGTTTAACACTAAAAAATGGGATAGCACTTGGAACCTTTTATGACATCATTTGTGCAAAAAAATATTTTTTTCTACTTACTCAAATACAGTTTAGAAAAGTGCAAACGTTAAGGCATGAAAGCATCTAGAGTAAACAGGTATAAATAGATGAGAATAAAGTTTGGTGTAAATAGTAAATGTAAAAGAAAACTTGTCCCAAATGCTTTAAAATTAAAAAGGCTCACACGACAAGAAATTCAACTACCGAAATGTATCCAAGAAAATGAAAACACAATAACACAATATATAAAATAATTAAATGAAAAAAATATTCTATACTTTCTAGTAACAATTTTCGTTCATCATTCTATGCATGCTTGGAATTAAGAAAAATGTTATAAAAATGAATAAAATATTTGTTTTTTTTTTTTGCTTTCAAGCCAAAGAGTACTTTTCACTGCTCATATATGTAACTTTTCTTTCGCATAGTCAAAAACGTAAAAGCCTCCCATTACACTCCGACGCATAGACCCGTGCTCCGGTGAAACTTTGGCTCATGAGAACCAAATTGAAATGGATAAATAATCCTTCGGACAGCAATCTCGCGCGGCCCAGGCGAGCAGAGCGCTTTGCAAATATTGAGAAAAAAAAACACCGTCTCTCCTACGAGGGAAGGCGACGGGCGTACAAACCAATCCAAACCGATGGCGTTGCACCGAAGCTCGTTTCGATTTTATTATTTATTTTACCTTACCCTCCCCGATCCCATCAACCTTCTCACGATCCCCGGGGAATTGCAAATCTCAGTGCGAGTTCGGTGGATGCCTTTTCGGTGGTGGATCGCTGGGTTTGCTCTCCGGCGGTTGTTTTAGCATAATATATTGATATTACCAGTCGAATACGTGTAAATTGTTTTATCCACTCGCGGGCGCTTTCGCCAACGCAGCAAAATGTAAGCGCCGTTGGCCGGTACATTCCGGTGACGTATCGATTCTTGTTTTGCTTGGGTTTTTTTTCTTTCTTTCTTTTGCTTCTCTCGACCCATTTCTACTCCGATGCACACCACGGCGAGGTGATAAGCGAATGAATCAATGCCTGCGGGATCCATCGACGTTTTGCTTTAACCCCACCGTTTTACTCATCTGCTGCCCAGCGGCGATCTGCATTCATCTTGCGAACACCTCGCCCGTTTGCGCAGCATAAGTGAAAACATTCGACTCGCCGCGATCGATCGGCTGTGGTTGCGTTTTAATTTTATTGTTTGCTTTAAGCGTCGCGATTGGAAAAGTAATTGAAGCATAAATCATAAAGGAAATTCAAATAAGGTGCGAGATTTACGCGAGACCATGCGTTTGCCTGCTACGAGATGCGATGAGAAAAACGTATTTTAAACGTGTATGATATTTGTCGATGGGCAATAATCGGAGATAAATTAAACAACAGACCGTTTAGACAAAAGATTTTGTTTGGAGGTAGTTAAAATTAAATAATTTACAACACTGCAAACACTCCGATCATCTTTATTTAATGGAATAAATAGAAAAAAGGAAATATAAATAGAAAACATACACAAATTAGAACAAAGGAACTAATAATATTTTTAGTATGATCATAAATAAAGATATAATAAAAAATAAAGATAAAACTATGTATAAAACACAGGAGCATTGAGAAAAAATATCTAATCCTGAATAATAGGTGATAGAATTCTGCAACTTACCATGCTTTAAATCAACCGTCTATGAAATATTTCACTGATCACAGAAATGGAGGCTGGAAATATTTCACAACAAACCAAACGTATAATGCAATTTACACACCAGAGTATTGGATTTGGAAAATTGTAGATACTTTATTATCATTAGTTCATTAGCAGCTCGTGATAGTGTCGTCGTAATTAGAAATAGGGCTCTGATTGGTATCATTTTAGTGTCAGTTGAACGTTTAGTTGAACAGTTTTCTCACCCTCTCCTCCAGTGAGTGGAGTTTGTTGCGGAAACCACCATTTCTTCTGCCCCTTTCCTGTTTTATCACCGATTCGTGGTCAAATTTGTGTGCCATTTTTCTTCCGATTCCTACAGTAGTATGCGATCAAATAAGATAACGAGAGTACAGTTGTGATAAGTACTACTATTTTAAGAACAAACAGAATGCATGTTCCTGCAAAAAACGCACTAAATATCAATGTACTATTCAGCTCTTACATGGGGCTGCAAGGGAATTTGGTCGTGCCAACTACGATTAAACGAACGGGGTAGAATCACTTCGCACTCGCACCATCGCATGATATGACCATTCCTACTTTGATCGCTCTACTTAAACGAAAAAAGCACCAGCACCGCCTCTCTACGCCAAAACTTTGCACGAAAAACCGTCGCATATGGCGTGGAAAAAGGACGATTGTACGTATAGGGCAATGATAGCAAAACAGTGCGGAAATGTATCGCATTCGTTTGTTTTTTTTTTTCGAGCTAAGGTCAGTGTTGTATGCCGCACTCACCTACCGTAAGCGACCGGATGTATGGAGACGGATTTTTTCGCACGGCGGGTGTGTATAAGTTTGTAGGTAATATGTATAAATGTCGTTCATATCAATATAGCTACGCAGCAGTATTCCGGAGCATTCAGGCGGGAACTGTTAACGCGTTTAAATCGTCCCACTGAGAGATGATGTTCGATACCTGAATATTACAGTAAATGCTCGTTCGGCATTCGCATGCGGCTTGCTGGAAGGTGTACGTTACAATATTACTAGCAGCCCAGAATGGGCCCGTTGCTTACCATCATCCGCCAACAGAGTCGTGCGATTAACGCGGAATGATAATATATCATTTAGTTCTCCCTAATCTCAAAAGCAGAGGTATGCGCGACACGCGAAACAGGGACTCACTTACGCAATACTAGTTTGGACTCGCCCCCACGCTCCCACGCATTGGTCGGGATGCGATACTTCGTAATCCAATAGGAAACTGGGGGATGGAAGATTTATTGGTGCTACTATAAGTTGTGTTGTAAGCCACGTCGCCATATCTTCAGCTTGGGTAGATTATGCTTCCCCGGTTTTAAGAATATTCGCTCGCTACTAGTTATAGCTCTGTTTTGTTGTGTTGAAACGGTCAAATCAAATTCTATAAACGACCCACTAGCAACGGATCAAATCATCAATCAATACGTGTAATCGCGTGAAATTCTTCTCCAATCGTCTACTTTTTCATAACTCTTATTCTCTACCAATGGCATTCGGCACTATTGCTCTACCGTTTTCCTAAACGTGTACAAAGAAGGGGTTTAAAAGCAGTGCATTTTCGAAACATAGATGTGCTAAAATGAGATTAATAATGGTCGTGTTCCTTCTTACACTCAACCCTCCCTCCTGCTAATGGAATTATTCTCATCCTAATATCTCATACCGTATTCATTTTTCAACAGGATTACTTTCAAGACGAAGAGAACGTGTGCTACGCGGTAAACATATGTGAGATTTTAACAGTTTAGGAAAGCATTCTTAATTTCGACACGTTTACCTTTTGTCGTTCGTAAATGTCACAGCTCGCACAGCTTTATCAGTAGCTTTTATTGATTTTCATGCATTTTGTAATCGTCGGAATGATAAAAACCCCTATTTATGATTAAGTAAAAACGTTCAGTTATCAAAAGATATGTTTACAATAAGAAGTTTTACAGTAAAACGGAACCTGCTACAAACAACAATCAGGATTGTTCTTTCCCACAAAAGCAAAGTGCTAGGATTTTACATGGACGGGATGAAGATGGGTACAGACGCGCGTGAAGGGGAAAGGAAATGCCTGCTTCGATTGAAGACGGGATTACGTTGCATAACTACTTTGTCACGATAATATTCTGATTATAAAATTAGCACAATCGTACATAATGATGAAATAGTTAATAAAATCTAATGCCAATGCCCCACAAGGATACTAATTCACCTCGTCGCGTGTGATATTGAATGATATGAAATCGTGTCGCGTGGACGAAATGCTACCTTGTTCAACCCCGATTCGTAACTATCGGTAGTCCAGTGGAACACAGAAACGCTGTGGCAGGCTGGCGGCGGCGGGATGTTCGCTCGATACGCTGGATCGCTAGCATCGTTTGCTCATTAAAACACCGTCTAGCGATCAAACGAGTAAAATCATTTCAAACTTTTCCCTACACTCGCTTGGCCTCCGCCGGCGCCACCGGGTGCGTTCTGCCGTTCGTTCCCGTTCGTGACGTTGCTATTGCTGGCAGTACTACTGTTTCCACCATTAGTGGAATTGTTGTTATTGTTATTGTTGGCACCGCTGCTGCTGCCATTGCTGCTGGAATGATTCTGCTGGCTGTTGCTACGATTAAGATTATTGTTCAGCGGAACCGTGGCACGTTGATCTTCCATCCGACCGCCCTGGAGGCGCATGATAAGCGAAAAGAAATCCTCATCCGGCACGGTAGCCCCGCTGTTGGAGGCACCGGCGGCGGGTGGCGGAACCACCTGACCGTCGCTCGCTTCCGCATCGAGCGTTATGTTTGGCGTGGGCAGTTCCGAGCGCTGTTCCTCGATGCGTGAACCCTGTCGTGAATAAAACCAACCATTAGTCTATTTGAAATAGTTCGCAGTAAAACACAGTATGCATTAAACCTCTCGTAATCGTGCGTAATTTTCCTACATTTGATTTACATGTGAGCTAAGCGGTATAACGTGTCTTCTTTAAATGGTAAAACATAAATCATTTATTTAAAAAACTGATGGTTTGAGTATACAAAACACATTGTTTCAAAATGTGTTTGACACCCCTGCTCCATAGATTCCTATTGGGCATTATAATGGCAGCCGTCAAACCGCAAAGTCTCTTTAAACTGTTTCATTAGCAATAATTATTTTATAAATAAATAAGTTTGAATTAACAGTATAATTTAAGAATTGTAATATATTTTAAAAACATAACTTACGCTCGATCAACGAACGCTTTCAAACGGATGGCAAACAATATGTCCCGACGTTATCGGAAAACACTTAAATTCTCACCTGACATCTCATCAGCATATCGAGGAACGCATCGTCCGGCGGTGTGCCGATGCTGACTGGATCTTCCGGCGTGGTCGGCCCGACCGAGCCGGACGAGTCGTTGTTGTTCGCGGGGCGGCTAATATTGGCGGCGGCGGCAGCATTGCCCAGCGATATTCGCTTCAGCCCCGGCAGCAGGGCTCGTTGTTCATCCATGCGTTCCGATTGAAAATGTGCGATCATTTCCAGCAGTACGTTCCTGTGCGGAAGACACACGGGAGGCAGACGATTAGGGTGTTTCGTGTAAAATATTAGTAGCTTTGGAAACCGAAAGATATTTACCTATTTTCCTTGCCCGCCGCCGGAGGATTGTTGCTGTTGTGTTGCGTCAGAGGTTTCCTTGCCGAGTCGACACTTTCCGCGTGCGTTAGCTGCGTACGAGGGAGGTTGGGAGAATTTAGTTAAAAGTGCATTGGCTACCGCTTGCCGACCCGGACCGTTCAAATACCGACCTTCAACGTGCAACGCTGATCGTCCATACGCTTGCTCTGCGAGCGCGTTAATAAGTCGAAGAAGTCCTCGTCGTTGTTTTTGAAGCTGTGCTCGTTCTTTTTCACCTTCGACGGTTGGGACGGTGGTACCTGCGCGTTGCCAACTTGGCTTTGCTGCTCCTGGACGGATTGCTGCTGGGCGAGCTTTTTGCCATCCGGCGTCAGCTGTGTGTGGTGAAGATGGAATCAACGGAACAAAGCGCGATGTTTACGTCATTAGTCAACCGCACTGTTTGCACATGGTTTATGGTGCGGCCTCCCGAAATTTGCCGAGCACGGGTGAAAGTAAGTAACATTCGACAACGAACTCTTTTATCAGCCAACTGACGGCACCTGATAAGCGGACATTTTTATACACACGAAAAAAGAGATCGACCGCGAAAATACCCCAAAAAATATTGGGTCGATAAAACGACAATCTGTCGCACCTTCCGATACGCAGTTCCCGCGATGAACTGACGCCCCGATCGAATCGACCTGTTTGCTAAAAAGGGTTTAACATGCATCAAACCCCTACGCTTCCCATGCATGCTTCCGCCAGATGTTACGCATACCATCAGTCGACAGCATATTCCCATCGATTATCATTGTTTGCTCTGTGATTATAGGGGAGCTATCGCCTTCGGCAGCCATCATGGTAGTGGCATTAAATACTCATCCCCACCCAGTGCTGTTGCTACTAATGCCAGTTGATAGCATCGTGCCTATTTGCATAGTTAGATTAGTATTGTGCGTAAATGTGTGTCCGGTTGGTCATTCTAACGCTTTCATCAAACTGAATGGTCAATTCTAGAACTCACATTTTGACATCAATTTATCTCAAAAGATTCATGTGGTTTGCGCATGTTAAAACACGATTACCAATAGCAGATCTCAAATAGGGAATTTCTTCAAAAATTTGAAGAAAACAAATTCCGTAACATTAAGAAATATAAAAGATTAGAACAAAAACATTACAGATACTTAACATACTCATCCAATAATACAATATTTTCTGAAACATCTAGAACCTTTTCCCTCCTCATGATAGTAAAGCCCGACGACTTATTAGGTAATGCAAACAGTGTAATTACGTATCAAGCTATGCAAACTGCAAAGATCTGTAAACTAACGTCTCTCCAACGATTAGCGATTCTCAATTTGCGATTCAATTGCATTGAATTGTAAATAATTATTAAGAAAGTTCACACTAATCTCGACGACCTACGATTTTTTACACTTTTTTAAAGATCTATTTTGTAACTAACATTATGTGTGGATTTGAATCTCAATCTTCATCTATTAGAGTCTAAAACAGAAAGTTAAGGAGTTGATTACATTCAAAGGAGCCTGTGCATTAACCCTTGAGTTTGCTACAATAAACTTGGAGAAAAATATCAACAGATGACCATTTTGCGAGGTACATTCATTACCTTTTGGTTGGTTTTACGTTATTAATCCCCCACCGTATCTCCATACCATAGACAATAAGTATTAGCGACTCATTTGCTTGATTCTTCTCGGAATAACCTTCCCGTATTTCACCTTTCACTGTGTAAAACATACCTTTATGAGGTCCAGCTGCTCCATACTCTGCCGACGCAGCCGATGCTGTTTGCTAGCCGCCAATGCAGCCATCTTCGCTGCCGTAGCCTGTGCTGTCGGTGCGTGATCCTGATGGGGAACGGCGCTACACTCCGACCCGTCCATTTGCGGGCTTCCCTTCGCCCGTGCTGCCGCATCGACAGCCGCACTGTCCGCCGCGGGCAGCTCCGGCAGGCCGAGTATGTTGCGCAGATCGATCATGTTCATGCGAGCCGTATTTTCTCCCACCATGTCGCCCAGCTCCTTCGCCAGCAGGTAGTGCGAGTTAGCGTAGTGGAGCGCTTTCTCGTGATTGCCGATCGAAGAGTGCGCGTTGCCCAGACTCCAGCACGCGCGAGCCTCACCGATCCGGTCGCCTAGCTCCTGCGCAATCGCCAGATGCCGCTGGTGATAGTCGATGGCTGTGGGAAAGTCGCGCAGCAGTGTGTAGGTATTGCCGAGACTGTAGCACGCCTGTGCCTCGACCGCCCGTTCGCCGAGCTCGATCGCAAGGGATAGAGTGCGCCTGGTGGGGTAAAAAAAAATAGAAACCCGATTTAATATGTTGTTAAACAATCACCACACAACTACACATTCTTCTATCATCCCGCACTCACTTGTAGTGGTTAGCAGCCTGCTCGAAGTGGCCGAGAAAGATGTGCGAATTGCCAAGGTTACTGTTCGCACGCCGTTCTGCCGCCTTATCGCCAAACTCGCGCGCTATTCGCAACCGTTCCTGATGATGCTCGATCGCCGTCTCGAACTCACCGAGCAGATAGTACGTGTTGCCCAGATTGCCGCACGCCCTGCCCTGGGCACCTCTGTCGCCCAGCTCACGCATTAAACGCAAATTTTGCTGATAAAAATCGACCGCCTTCAGCAGCGAGTCCTGCACCTCGGCCGAGAAGTCGCCCGGATCCTTCTGGCCCAACTGTTTGCCCTTCGCGTGGTACACATTGCCCAGGTTGTACAGGGCTCGGCCCTCCGAGAGCCGATCCTCGAGGATGCGTGCAATTGCCAGATGACGCTGGCAGAAGATAGCCGCCTCGTCGAACCGACCCATCACTTTCAGCGTGTTGCCGAGGTTGCCGGACGATTTGGCCTCCCCTAACCGGTCGTTCATCGATCGGGCGAGCGTGAGGTCGTGCTTGTGGTACTGCATTGCTTTCGTGTAATCGCCCAGGTAGAAATACGCATTGCCCAGCTGGCTGTAGATGGCGCTAAGCGTACGCAGATCGTCCGTACCGGCCTGGATGGCGGCCTGAAAGAATGCCACACCCGCCCGGCAGTCACCGGATTTGCACAGCCGTTCGCCCTCGAGGGCCAGCTCGAGGCACATCGAAGAACCATCGTTGTTCTGAGATGGGAAGAAGAAAACAAAACCACAACGTTAATTGATCTTGTCACCCTCGAGAGCAGCGCACACAAACGCAGCGATTCATCTCGCGCATAGCATCAATTATGATTCACTATTGGAGGAGCACAAGCGAGAGCCGCGGACGCTCCTGGCCACCAATGAAAAACAGACCCACATCTTGACTTTCAATTAAGCGTCGTTACGTACTGCAGGCAGGGAGTAGGCGCTTTGTTAATGAAAATTACCTGATCGCTGGACAAATTTTCAGCGCTCGCTGAAAGTGACGACATCTCAAGACCGGGGCGTGTACGTTTTTCCACGAGCGATTGGAATGTCGAAACGGTTTGTTTTTTTTTCCTTGTTTTCCTCCCGCAAACGTCGTTGCCTGCAGCTGTCGTTTTTCGCGATTTGGCAACAGGCAGCCAACCAGGCAGGCAAGAAAAACTTCTCGCGTTCACCGTAAGGAAAACACTTTCCCTTCGGAACGATGCTTTTGTTTGTTTCTCACTTTTCTGTGTGTTCGTCCCGTTCTGACACACTGAATTTCACTCACTCTCTCGTTCGCTCCACCACATTACAGACGCATCCTCAACAACTTGTTGTTTTGATAGTGCAGCTCCGACGAATGATTTAGACGTTGTGGATTTTAATATCGTCTACGGCGAGTATTCCGATACAACAGTCTCTTCGATTGCACCGTACGCGTATTGAATTATCAATGGAGAGTATTGTTTTTGCCAACATTAGCGAACCACAAACACATTCGTTTCCTGAAGTTTTTTTTTCCCTCCGATGCGGTAGCTGTCGTTTCCAATCTAAACAACAAAAAAAACGTTATACCCAATGAGACATTTCGGGCCGTACAAAATTTCTGTCGCATTGTCATTCATAGTTGTTTTCTATAGCAAGCAAAATCGTTAGTTTTCGATTGGAGTGATAAGGCGTAATTGCTCTAACATTCTATGCCTACTTCATAGTTTTTAAGTTGAGAAAAATTGCAAAGAAATACACGTTTCAATAATAATTTTTTTAGGCATTGAAAGAAGATTTCGCCTGTGCCAAACAATATCAGTTCCACGATATTTTTATTGCAACAACTGCAATGAGAGCAGTTTTATCCATATTAAAGTGTATTCATTGATTCTACATTTATGTTCGAAAATCACATAAATCATATTCTCAAATACGGATAGCTTTCGCCAACGAATAGTGGCCGAAACTATTTTACATTTTCGTATTAGAAAAGATACACCGAATTGTTCTAAAACAGCTAAGAATTGAACCGTATTTATAACCGTATATGAGTTTAATTGCTTTTCAACTGTCATTTCCGCTGCTATTTTTGGACCCACTTGGCAGCATCGAATTAAATTTCCTACCATAGCCAAAACAAGTATCACATATGCGAAATACACAAATTTTACTAGAATGATAGCTCAGTGTGAAATCGCATTATCACCGTTGCACTGATTAGATATATATTAGTATATTCAGTTGGTTTTGCATCCTTATCTTAAACATTTTGCTTTTATGGAAAATTGCAGTCGTCAACAAGGCTGATTAAGAATGACAGCTCCATTGTTAATCAGCAGCACACTGATCGATTTTGCCAGTGGGGTAGCTACAATCAGCAGAGCAGCACAGCAAAACGAGACGACAGCAGCAGAGGGAAGGAAAGTCGTGTGAGAACACTCTTTGCGGTCCGAAGAAAACCCGTCGTCGTAAATCGCCAACCAGAAAGTTCGCTTTTTCTTCCAACCAAAATCCAAAGCAGCGATAGAACACACGCACCGCGACCATCACTAGCAACTTGCGGCCAAAAATCATCGTTGTACATAGAGCACCGCTTTTTCTTCATCGTCTACTCGGCTACAATAACCTGTGACCTGCTAGCAGACTGGCCGTGCTCACGGATTCGGGGCGCATTAAATTAGAACGCAAATCAAAAGTTCCGCCGTGAAAAAAGTCAAGCTCGTGGTTACGTGGAATATTTTTTTTCTAGTCCCGATTTCTTTGCCGTGTATTCGTCGTACGCTCGCCCCATTTTAATTCAACGATCTGTGATCCTGTTCAGCGTTCAGTTCTTTTCCCTTCCGCTGGTGTGGTTGCTGTTCTTTTTTTTTCTCGCATTGCTGTGTTCCTAGTGCCCTAGTGTTAAGTGTACGTGCGTGCGCGCGCGCGTTTCTATGTGTGTGTGAGATTGTGTGTCCGTCGAATCGGGTGTGTGTGTGAGAGAGCGTGCGTACTGTGATAGTGTGCGGTGTTCGGTTTCCTGTCCTGTGTAAAACAACAACGATCGCGAAATACGAACGAGGGAATCTGCCGAGTGTGTGTTCCCTGGAGCAGCAGAAAATTCCATCACACTAAATGCGACCTTCGCGGCTGAAGGGAAAAAATCTGGATTTAAGCAAATTCCTATCCGTCCGTTCGCAATTGTGACTGCTGCCAATGGTGAGTAGGCATTTTCACCCTTTCTCGCCTAATTTTTTTTTCTTCTCTCTCTCACTATCTCTGTCAGTCTCCCTGTTGCATGTGGTTGCGCTTTTATTCTCGAATCTGCTTTCCGCGTCACAGAGGGCGCCGGGGGTCATAACACAATGTATGGGGGTCAGCTGTTTCCGTTGCCCCCGAAGGATGACAGAACTGACCCTACACACCAGTAATATCCATTTCCGCTCCACAATAATGTCCCTTTTTTCGACACGTGTTGAATGACGCCGCAGTTCTATGTCGAAAAGTTTGCGCGAACCCAATTGCGAGGGGTAAAGGAGAATTTCTTCTGGCTTATCCCTCTCGCACCGGGTTTCTCACCCGGCTCTCCTATTGTGCGCTTTTTTAAAACGCGTATGCTGAACAGTCAAGCAGAGCCATATTGCTACGCGCGAGTCGACGTTGCTACAGCTGTGGCAAACGAGAATCGAAACACTTCTACACACGCACACGTACACAGGAACAAAATCAAGACGAGAAGTACTACGACGAAAATGCCGCTGCGCACTCACGGCACCCGTGTGTGTGGTGAGCCAAAAAGAATCGTAGAAAGGGCAGCGAAGACCAACAGCAGCCAGAAAAAAAGAAGACAGCCTCAAACACGTTCGAAGAAAATGAAGCAGCAATATTACTCGTTTGGCGACCATTTTGGCTGCGTCGTTGTCTTACCATTTTTACTCTGTTTTGCTTACACCCTGTGGCTTCCTCTTGTTCTTTCCTTGATGCCAACGAAGGTGTTGTTCGCACACAAACCTGCCCGCACGGTGTCATGGCGACCAGCCATGTTTGCTGCCTGCGGCTACTTCGTCAATCATTTGATTTTTTTTGCCTTTACACATACTTCAATAAGAGTAGTACTAATTTGCGTGGAGAAAGACATCTCGTGCACTAGAAACAGTAATACCGTCAAACTCTCGACGGATGTGAAGCCGGGAGGAGTGAGACTACGTCCTTAGCATGCCAAGGCCATGACACGCTAATCGTGATGCTCCATATTTTTTTTTCCCCAAGGCGTTATTCCCACCATTTTCGGTAGCTTGCAGGTGAACGAATGTTACTCGAAAAAATCATGCATGATTCGTTTGGATAGTCGGACAGGAATGACTTTGGTCGCTACATTTTTATTCATTTTTTTTGTAACGTTAAGTTAAATTGCCTATCATGGTAATTTACGATCCTCCAAACACACACGCATTTTATAAAGTCCATATTCTGAATAAGTGCATAAAATGATCCTCATCAAATACCCAGGCTAGGATCAAACTCATCCAACGCCAGTTTACTGTGATTGCCTTAAAGGCAAATGTGTTGTCCCGTAACAACATGCCAACGTAATCATTGTTACTATTTATATCCCTTGTAACCACCACTACATTGCTGCCGACCAACCGACACACACACATACACGCGCGCGCATATGTAAAAACGTTTCTGGTACAAACACGTGCGCAAGAATCCCTTCAAAACAACCTACGTTTGTTGCAGCTCACGGTGGGCATTTTTTTTTGTATGTTAGCCCGTTTTGCAGCGCAATTCATCTCTCCTCGGTGGACGGCACCCCTCCTCAAAGAACTTCCTTTAGTCAAGGAAAATCGTGGTGGGTGATGGGTTCGCTCTTAAAAAAAAAACCACGACAAAATTCAAATTTTTCCTCCCAGCAGTGTCCGTGAAATATTGAACAGACACGACTTCCTCTTTTGCGTACCCGAAAAACACCGCGTAAACCAATTACCACCACACGTTTGCAAATATGTCTTCTTTTCGCCCAGACGACGCTGTTGAACATTTCGGGAAGGTTGAAATATGCCTGCGCTGCCGAGAAAAATATAAAATAAAATCAAATCCAATGTGATAAGGAAACTTCCTCACACAACACCTAGCTTCATTTGCGTTCCGCCGTCATTTTGAGGTGTTTCGTGTGGGTACAGAAGGCAATGGGTATTATTTCTGTCTGATAAGAACGTGCTGATGTGCGTAATGTGGTGCATAAACCAGACGAAACCGTCCACCAGAGCACTCGCACCGGTGGTAATGGCATATCGGGACACGAAAGGAAGTTGAATTAAAAATTAAACAAATCATTTTTCCGTTGCATTTGCTGAACTTTGTAGCGCTAAACTCTCGGCACCGTTTGAGAATAAAAAGAAGAAGGAAAAAGGATCCTATCGCACAAATGCCGTTCGCACTCATGTCGTTGGCTGATGTTTTTCGGTGCATGTAAAACAGATTACCCTTCGCCTGCTGATTATCACCTTTCCTTGATAGTGTGTTATTTCTATGGGAGAAGGTTAAACTGGTAAATGTAAATGCAAATGGCCCTCCTGCGACGAAAGGTTTCCTCGGGGTGGCAACAGACAAGCGGACGACGGACGGACGGGACGGTCTGTTATCGATACATGAAACGGCAGTTGCATGTGGCGAACCGTAGCACTTTTTCCATTTGTTTGTTTATTTTTCAACCGCATATGTGCTCACCCGCCTTTTCGACACAATGCCTGCTGGAATTGAATGTGAAGTTTATAAGCGTGATAGTATTTTTGTCTGATTAATTTTCGTCCGATTGTTGCCCAATAAAGTTTGTACTATACGAACATGGTTGTGTCTGTTAGGAATGGTTACTACTTTATGTGGACCAACGTACATGCATCTCTTGACACAGTGAATAAGTTTGTGAAGGGAGCAAAATGGGGTGTGAAAATTAATTCTTTCATTCTTTCACTATGTAAATGCTCATATACAGTGAGATATATCTTATAAAAAAAATATTCTAGTAGTGCACATTTTTCAGAATTGATAAACTACTGAATGAATGGAGCACTAAATTAATGAAAACCATTATATGAAACCGCTGAACACTGTGGTAAATTGTTCTGAAGCGATAAAATCTGTTCATTTCGTTTGTGGGTTTTCTTATCGCATTGTTGGTTCTCTATTAAATGCACCGGATAGTAACGATTCTTTCTCTTCTTTTCATCGTTTTTTTTTCTTTCAAACAGATGGCTCTCAACATTGCCGTACCGATGTCGGGTGTAGGTGATCTCCTGGAAGGGTTCGGGCTGCTGTCGCCGATTTCCCCCGTAAGCATTGACTTCCGCAGCAGCATAAAGACTCCGCTATCGCCCGTCGGTAGCGAATCCAGTGGCGTTAGTTCTCTGGATTTGGATGATATTAAGGTGAGTGTGAGTGGGAACGGGAACGAGCGAAGCATCCCAGAAGTGGGCTGAATTTTTAAATCTAAATTGAATCAACGTGCGACACACGCACCCAGCAATGCATCCGGTTTAGAAAAAATTATGCCCCCAGTGATGTTCTGCCAGCTGTTGCTCAAGAATTGAATTTACAGAGAAAGAGAAGAAAACAACACTTCGATCGGTAGGGACTAGATCATGCTTCGTGTGAAAAGGTTTCCGAAAGGAATGATTCAATGGGCTTCAGCTGAAAACGAGGACTTAAAAGGGAACAGCTGCACACTTTTCACAGAATGCGTTACATAGATTTGTTCGATTTACCTTCTCCTTGCCGTACGATCAGGTAGAAAAGCGTCGTTTCCCTATTTGCCTGCGCAGAACCATTTCTTGTCCTTTTAGAAGGATAAAAATTACGAGGGCATGTTCCCTTCTCCTTGATGGTGTAGGTAACCGTAATTATAAAAATTGTTTTCGGATTTTCGGATCCCCTTGAAAGAGTATTGGAAACGTTAGGCTTTTGCTCACATTTCATTTTATTTTAATACACAACGACACGACGCAGTGCTCTGGATTAGATGAACGCGGAATCTAAGCAATTGTTGTTTCGGTTGCGTTTCCTGTGTTGAATATTGAGATAGAACATCAAATTGTAGTTATTTTTTTTTACAAAATACGCTGTTCCACTAACGGAAGAGTAGTTGTGTGAATTTTGCCATTTTTAATCGTACATGAATGCATTCTTTAATCGCATACGACGTGCCATCCTTGCGCGTTGAAGTATAACGGCCGCGCTGGTGCAATCAATGTACTTTACATTGTCTTCTGGTAGACATATACAGAACGGTCCACATGTTCTACTCGATCCACATGGTCCACACGGTCTACATGGTCGAATTGCTCCGCATTGGTGTCCGGAACAGCCAATGCAGCACATGTTAGACGCACACAAACCAAATCCACCGCTAACGTAATCGCAGCAACAGGCTGCTGGATTGCAGCTCATCTTCCCCAAGGTCGACAAAGACGCAAGTCACGACAATTTTTCGCCCGTATGTACCGACAGATGCAACTTGGCGATGGGCAACCGTAACCGCAGCAGAAACACTCGTTGTAATGTTGTCCCGAACAGCACAGGGATGTAGTAGGAGCACACGGATTGCAACAAAACGGGAAGGGACAATAGTACGGTAAACCTGGACAGAACATAACTAAAAGAATAGAATTTTAAAATTCTTTTTTTTTTACCAAGGCGATTAAAATTACCCTCCGTTACCTAGTTTCTTTTCGAGGAAAAGTACTTTTCAATGTAATTCACTTAAAATTTGACAAACGTCCAACAGGCCTGAGTTTCGAAAGGTTAATGAGGCAGGACTGTGTCTTTAACGTATTCAAAAATGTTCGTAATGGCTACTCTGATGGCGATCGCATGTAAACGTTTTGAAAACCTTTCGAGTATCGAACGCGTCTACATTGCGCCCAGAATAGGTAGGCTCTGAAGGCAATCTAAGTTCAAAAAATAATAATATTGGACAAATGATTCCTTAAAAATCGTTGCTTGTTTGTACGGTTGATTTGATTTGAAAGTTCTTACAATTAATACTCCCAACAATGATTCTAATAACTTTTTTGCTCTCATCTTACAATTTTAGAAACAAATAACCGCATCGCCCACCTTAACCGACGAGACTGAAGAAGCGTCAACATCTGCTTCTGGTACGGCGGCCTCTTCGTCCCCCGATTCGTCGCCATCGTCGTCATCCTCGCTATCCGCTGGCTCGACCATGTCGACGACATCTTCCAGGACCTGCTCTACGTCCTCCTCCGCTTCGTCCTCTTCGTCTTCCAGTTCGGGCTCTGATGACGACACGAATCAATCGGAAGAGCACGATCCGAAACAATCGAAGGCTGGTAGTGAGTCCAGTGACAGCGCATTACCGTCCTCACCGTCGCCGACCGCATCTGTCGCGTCCGGCGTGAAGCTCGAATCGAACGAACTGGCGAACCTGATTACGGACACGCTGCTTGCGTCCGACGCCACTGAGCAGCCATTCCCTTCACCTCGCGCAACGAAAGAACCTATCTTCAGTTTGCCGCGCCGAGCCATCTACCACAACAATCGCGACATTCTTGACCTGGGAAGCAATCTGCGCCCGCTAGACGGTAGTGGTTTTATGTTCCAGTACGCCGTGCTACCGGTAACGAACAATATTCAGTTCTTTCTCAAAAATCGCTCCCAATATCATCGGCTCGGACCGAACGGTATCGTGCAGGAATTTCGCATGGCAACCTGCACGTGCTGCGATTTTAAGTACCCGGTGAACGCTACCGGCGCTGGTGGTGGAATTAATGCAGCAGCAATTGCCGGCACAGCCGCCTCTACCGCGCCCGTCGGTCAGCCAACTGCAAACACAATCAATTTGTCCAATCTGAATGCGATTCAGATCTACGGTAATCTGCAGCAGCAGCAGCAGCAACAACAGCAACAGCAGCAATTGCAACAGCAGCAACAACAGCAACGATTCCGTCTTCAGCAGCAGCAACAGCAGCAGCTCCAGCAGTATGCCTATCGCAATGGCGCAAACGGTGGCGGCATGGGACGTGACTACAGCATGTACAACCAACAGACAACCGCCGGTAGCGGAATGGGAGTGCAATCATCTCGTTTCACCGGTGGAGTTTATGGTTCAGGTGCGTCCTCGCCAAATGCCGCAACGGGTGCTGGCGGCTTTTACAACAATGCGCTGCTGGGCGGGGGAGCTCGTGATCAGCAGCAGCTGAACCAAATGGCAGCAATGGCTATGCAATACAACGGCACCGGTGGTGGTGCTAACCCCAAAGGAATCTCTCAGTCAAACGGAACAGCTGCCCAACAATCGAACCTCCGCCAGCAGCAGCAGCAGCAGCAACAGTATGACATCATCCAGCAGCAGAAACCGTACGGTAACAACAGCTACCCGTTGGGTGCGCTCAACAATTCGACAACCAATTCGACCGCAAACGTACGCCTTCAGCAGCAACAGCAAGCTTCCCAGTACTACAAAAAGAATCAGACGATGCGCTTCGGCGGTGGAGCTGCAGCAGCCAACTCCATGCTCACCGGGGGACCGAATGGTTCCAACTGGAAAAATCAGATGTCTAACAACAGCAACAACAGCAGCATCCAGGACACCGCCACTAAGCTGTTCATGGAACTGAACAAAATGCAACAGCAGCCCCTGCAGCAGTCACCATACTACGTACCTTTCCTGTAAACGATCCACTGAACGATGATGATTGCCCATGTGTGCGATCGTGTGCGCGGCCCCGGCAAGCAAATATCTATAAGAAAACAACAACTCGGTTTGGTCCGAAACAAGCAGTGTGGAAATTTGCCTCAGCAATACATATTTATATATATATATATGGACCAACTTAATCGCCCGAACAATTTGGAAGAAGTGGTGCACAACACACGCGACAAAAGGATGGCAGCATTCACCACCAAAACCACCATCACCAGCGCACCATCTCGCCATCGTTACCAAAGTTGCCAAAGCAAACGCAAACGTTTTTTTATCATCCTTCTTTATCTAGTTGTAAATTGTACCCGTGTGCACAGTAACTTGTGTGGGTTGTGTTTTTTAGCACATACACACTCACAATGTATTCGGAATTTGTGCCGAAATTCCGCTGCCGTAGTGCAGATGTATGTGACGGAACGGAAGAAATGAATGAACCTATTCGGGTTTCGCTGCCAGCGCGCGCGCCTTATATCAAGCAAAAATGACATTCTCTACACCATTAGTCTATCATAATTGTTAATTGCAACGACCACACGTTTGCTGGCTACGGTTTCGATTCGACACATTTATCGGGTATTACATTGATACGGATACGGATGTCCGGCGAACATTGCGCTTCTTCCTGCGATGAACCAGAAAGTACGGCAATAATTTCACCCCCGGTCTTGGCGTGCAGTGTACTGTGCAAACGTATGGATCAACAAAAAACGCACCCATCAGAGGAGGAGTTCAAGATCTGTGGCTGAGTCCTTTGGCTTCACTTTTGCTCGCTGCTGCTTCGTTGGCTTGCTGCAGAAAAAAATGACGACAGATGGCGCTTTTCTTTTTGCGAACGTTGGTTGGATGTAAACTGCAGAATTCGAGATGCGAGTTGCGTGTTGCGAATCCATCAAAGCAACACAGGGGATAAAGGACAAGGAGGATAAATAATAATTTCTTCAAGCCAACTGTCGGAAATCATTCCGTAAGTATCTCTCACCCATTTAGTGTGACACTATGTTGTGCAACTATAATCAATCTTTTCCATTCTTTACGTGTTTTTGGGTATACAACATTCTATCAAAATCTGTTTATATAATTCTTGACAGTCAGTACAATTCTTGTCTGTGTACCGATACATTTAGTGTCGTTTTTATGTCCCTCATTAGAAAGATTCGAACAATTGTTAGAGTTGCTATATTAAAAGAGAATATTTGTTTTCTTGGTTGGTTGGATGGTTGGATTTACATAAACAAATCTTACTAAAATTACTGAAAAGCATTTAATTGATAAAAGATTTAGTTTTGTTGAATCTTATGAATCTTTCGGCGAGATACACATATATAAATCTCAATCAGTTCGTATATGTCACCTATGCGTTTCTCTGCTGCCTGTTAACTGCAATTGGATCTTCTCTTTCGTAGGTTAAAATCATCCAGTAATATAAGCGTATTACACATGAATACAGACACGCATCACCACCTCCAGCATAACATATGCGATTTCCTTCATCTCGCTCGAAACTATCTGCAAACGAACAACATTCAGCACCCACTGGCTCCCACTCTTCACGGGCACGGTGTGTGCTTACCACTGTGATGACTGCTACCCGCTTCCTCTTTCTACAGTTTTGGCAACTATTGCGTTACTGATCGGATCTATCAAAAACACCACTCCAAACGACGGGGGACAACGACTATGAGATGAATCACGAATAGCAGAAGAAGTATTGAAGGTCGCTGAAGCAAAGCAAATTTTTCGACACACAAGTGCAAACGAAACTTCCTGTGGACACTCGCGCGTGTGTGTGCTGTGTGTGTGTTTGCGTAAGAATGAAGAGAAGAGATAAAGAGCGAGTACGTAATTACGAAGAACAAATTTATTAGATTAGAAAAACAACTGTGGGACATCACAGAGTGATTCCTGAGATGAAAGTATTGGCCAATATTACAACAGTCTAACGAAAGTAACATATAAAGTCTTTATTAGTAAGTAAAAGGATAAAACGAAAACAACAAGATCGAATGACAAAATGAAGCATTTTAATGTTCGAGCTACATTTAATAACGAAACGCCCTCTCTCAGGGGGAGCGAGAGGAGAAGTTGTTGAAGCAATGCGAAGATCCTCTGCTAGCAAAACGCATACCCGTCGCACACACACGCGCTAGCGCATTCCGCAGGAAAACAGGAATCGTTGAATGGATTTACAATTAAGAAGTAACAAATCGCTGGACTAATAATCGTTACAATAAGTAAGTTTATTGCTGCTATATATATATATATATTTACCTAGTTATGTACTATAACCACACTATCAGTGGTATTAAATAAGAGAAGAGTAGCTTTATTGGCAGCCAGCCACGCCAGCCAGCCAGCCAGCCAGCGTATCCACCCGGTGAGAGCAGCGAAAGCTGTTGCAAACAGCACCACCCTTCCCCATACATGAAGCAACATTTTCTAGCTCCTTTTTAAAGCGCATTACTAGCGAACGACGGGTGGTGATCTCCACTCCGCTTGAGAAGAGAAGATATCTTTAAGAAGCGTTACACACGCGACGACACACGGTCGTCGGGGGAAAAGTCTAGCCCATGCTCATCCCCGAAAAACTGTTTCAACAACAACTGCTGGTGATAATTTTGACCCCAAAAAAGGTATAACACTAATATGATTCGTGAATTTTTTAATAGGAAAATGTGTCCAAGAAAACGAAGTGTAGGCAACGTCGACGGACCCCCCCCCCCCCGTGTAATTGAGAACGTGTGGTGGCCGTGCCCATGGTAGAATTTGATTCAAACATAGTTAATTAGCGAAGCGTTAAGCGTAGAAGATAGTCAGAGCCGTAGTAAGCTAGGTTTATTTTTTATGTAGTTGAAATAATTTAACCCAACACCACAACACAACACTGTGCTGGCTACTAATACACATTCGTTTGAAGTAATCGTGTACAGGAATGTTAAAATGCGAACAAACGCGACAAACTTTAATGTGTGACAAACCGGATTCTCGATTTGCAAAACCATGGGGAAGGAATTGGCTTGCAAACAAAATCGAAATGAAAACAGGGAAACAAATACGGAGGGAAATTAAATGTACAAAACACAATCGTGAGAATACCGGGTGATTGTGAGCGCGTGTGTGTGTGAGAGAGACAAAAGAGAAAGAGAGCAACAAACTTTTGACACATTGCAAAACATGAACACTTCTTCATCAAGCACGTTAATGGGATTAGGATGTTTTTTTTCTACTCTCTGTCTCTCTCTCTCTGTTCCTCTCCTTTTCACCGCTTGTGTGACCTGTCTCACCCACGTTATTTCGTTCTGTGCTGCATAATTTTAAACTTTGACGCGTTTACGTTTACTAAACGCGCGCATCACATCCGTTTTACCTACCAATTAAGCTATGTTATATGTTTTTCTCTACCTTGCTTTGTAGCGACCGAGGTAAGAATGAGAGAAACAGAACTGAGTGATTGAATTTGTTGTTACCTTGCGTTGTGTTTTGTTTTTATTCTTGTTTACCGTATCTGTACTGATACCTTATTAAAACGAGCGGGAGAAAAAGACGCAAACGAAACATTTCGAAAAGATAGAAGATAAAAATTATGCACCATGTGCTCGCAAAACTATTTTATAATTTATCGACGTATGTATGTTTGTAATTCTGGCCCCCCGGGTGTCTATGCACAGCAGCGAACTAGCAGTGTCTCTGTGGCAGTGGTGCAAACCGAAATGATTTCACTTTTTTTTTGGCTTTATTTGTTATTCATAGTCGTTTAGGTTGAATAAGATGAAGAAATCACATATCTAGCTAACTTAATTACAAATCGAAGCGTGCCCTGTGCCCAAGCAATCGTCCCAGCGGTTCGTATGTCACACCAATCGCCACATGAACCAATCATGCCTTGCACTACTGCTTTGCCAGCAGGAGCCGCGATATTATTATAATACCACGATGCAAATGAAGACAGGAAACCAGAGTGCCACCATATGAAGATGGAAGAAGAAAAAAAATCAACAGAACTGACAATGCAAAAGTAAAATCAAAGCATGTGATAATAGAAATAGTCAAAGTCAAGTTGGTGTAACGAGAAAAGAGGGTATATTTCTGCGTAATGTTGGTTTTGTATTTTGTTTTTGTTTGTATTTCACAATCGTTATTTATCGTGTTTTACTTGCCAAGCCGCGATCGTAGGATAGGATTTCTCCAGTGTTAGACCAGTACATGATGATGCGTCAGATGATGATGAATAATTACTTTCCGTTTTTCGCTGTCGCAACTGATAGATGCTATGATGGAGTTGAAAATGAGATCAAATAATGAAATCCGTTAGTCAATAGTCTTTGCCTTAACTCTTAACTGTAGCAATGTTTCTATTTTCACGCTCAACAGTGTGACATTTATACTAACTTGTATTTTTCGCATGGAGTGAGTTAGAGAGTAGGAAATTAGTGGAACATCAGGACGCTTTATATCAATGGCGAATTCCATGTACATTCGTTAGAAATAGCCAAACAAACGGTGCAACGTCAGTTTAAGTTCGATGTGTTTTTTTGTTTTCATGCTCAAGATTTTCGAATAGTAAACGTTTCAAAATCGCTCATTCTTATCGCAACGGGTTGGCCCCAGGTAATAGCGCTACAGTTTTTGTTTAAAACATGCCATCTTACTTAGTTACTGTTCGTATGGGAAATCTTTAACGAATCGATCAGTTGAGATTAATTTTTGCTGTGCTTAGCTTCTTATTTCATTGCTTCATTTATTTCATGATTTATTTTAAAGATTTTTTTATTTTAATTGTTTTTTTTTCTGCCAAAAATTGCAATGCAAAACAAATGTTATTTGTATATCATTTGTTGTGGGATTTTTTTTTTAAATTATGTTAAATTTTGATGCAACGTGCAACCAAGTAGTAGAATATATTTTTATGTTTTAATTTAACCTGTTCAACCCTCCTTTTCTGTGCGATACCACGAGCATTATTTATAGCAAGGATGGAGCTATAATGTCATTGTTAGTAAAAGGTTGTACGAACGCCATCGTGGAGACTGCTAGCCAAATGCAATACATAATGATAGGTCATGAAAAGAAGTGCATTAGTTTATGACAGGAAAACGGTTTTGTAATGCGTTTGTTTGGTGTGATGATTGTTTGCGGTGGTAACATGCGCTGTAGCAGAGGATAGTTTGTTTGCTGTGTATTTCAGAGCACCATAGATCCAGTTTATGTGCATTTGCGGGATTTTAGTAAGTGAAAAAGTAGATTATAGGACGCGGTTATGTGGTGCACCGGGGCAGGTACAAGGCATGAACGGTTCCGTGTGGCTACGGAGAGACAGCAAGAGCCCAGGATGTAATAATGTAAGATGAATCACCACCAAGCACTGGGCACAGGCAAAAGCAGCAAGCAAACAACAACACCACATTTGCACCGTGGCACTATATGGACAAGACAGTTGAAAAATGTCAGATCTCTTAGCACGCACATGCGCGCGTGCAGTACAGCACTATTTAAAAACATAACCGTAGTCATCATTCTAACTTAATTTGAAGTAATTACAGAATTTACGGGTCCATAGAGGCAACATATATGGGGCAAGAAGCAAGGGGCGCGTGGGTGGGAGGGAGGGGGAGACTGCCTTCAAACTTAATTTTTGAGCTGAACGTGTTTTTTTTTTTGTCTCCACGAGGCACACACCATACGGAGTAGCGAGTGTTCGGATTATTTGCCAAAAATAGAAAAAAAAAACTCGTCCAGCCAGCCCCAAAATATATATATCTATCCGGATCAATCTGGAAATGAATTAGATACTCAGTGAACAGTGAACGTACTTGACAAAATATGTGTGAAAGACACACGTTTTACTATTACAATAAAACCAATAAAAGTAGACCAAATTTGATGAAGAAAGCATATAAAAAACATACACTACGAGCTCACTGCCTCTTTAGGTTTTTTTTGTTGATTTCGGATCCCGGTTCGTATCAAACTCTAACACGAAAGTAGAGAGAAAATAGCAAACAAACAAACAATTACATCGAATAACAAGCCCCACGCTGTGTCATGCTGCCTAGAGTGACAGCATAAACAAAAAAAACTATTAATACAAAACCGAGAGTACCTAACTATTATCACTATTTTATAACACAACTAGACCTCCATTATCAGCTTAAATTGAGATTGATTTTTTACATTTTTTTTGCGGTGATTGTAAACTAACTTTCCTCGTTTCTCATTAATTTTAAATACCTTTTCCAGTGTGTTGAAAACAATCAGGGATATAAAAGGATGTGAGAGTGAAAGGAGAAAGCATTACTCTTCTGCGCTTTAAGCGCGGGAAATGAGCATATCCCCATCGTTGATTAGAGCAAGATAGTGAGTAATTCGATTTTATTTCTCTCAGTGAGAGCGGTATCAGAACGACCAACTACTAGTTTGTATTACCCTTGAACCCTTTGTTGGTGGTGGAAAACTTTTATTCACAAATCATCCTTGCTGCACAGAAACTTTGCGCGCGAGTACAATAAAAAAAACAGATTTTTCCAAGCCATCGAACGTTTTATTCCGTATTCTGTTTTCTCATTATCCAATACATTTTGCGAACCGTTTCTCAAAGCCAGTGACGCAACAATCCAATTTAAAGTTAAAAGTAACGCCTGTGGTATTATTCAAGATCCATCCCTCATTCGTGGAAACGATGAAAAGTATCAGAGAAAAGACTAAGTTGAACAATAAATGATAAATGCAAAGCGATATGCGATGACTCAGAGCTCCATCCAGACGTGCATAATATCAACAAAACTGATTTAAAATGAAAGTAAAAAGTTAAATTCAAAATCAAACTGGAAAAATGTTAGACGAAATTAATCTTTAAAACAACTGTTGGTTGATAAGAACAATAAATTGAAAAAAAACACTCAAACATTGCGCTGAACTTAATCAAGAAAGAGTACATACAACAACAATGGAACATAAATTAAAATTGCTCTGAAAGCTGCACAGAATTACTTAAAGCAACAGCCCAGTTTAACTATTGAATGTTGCTCTGAATAAAATACGGCTCTAACTAAACAGTTTCTTTGTAGTAGATAGGGTTCGCTACTGTTTTAGTGCTTGCGTGATACTTCTGATTTATGATTTATGATCAACGATCCCAAGAAGCATTCCTTCTAAATGCACACGCGCGCTCACAGGAAAGAAGACACGATGTTTTGGTTTGCAAATGACGCAACTCGATTTAAGTGATTGTTCCGATTGCCGTAGCGTAGAGTGATTATAACACTTTCAATAAACAGAACACTGATATTCAAACAATAATGCTAGTTGCGCTAGTGTTCACAGACGATAGCCGAATAGTGATAAATGTTAAGAAGAGAGAAAAAACATACACACACTCCAGCAGCAAATACAAATCAATCAAACGGCTCACTGTAGCAAGTGTGACTGTATGGCACTAGTACGCACCACGTAGTTGAGGTGTCTTTAGCATTTTGCGTGCAACCGGATCTGGGATTTCTTGGCGCTATAAAGTTTGCCAATATGATGTATCCCTTTATATCTTTCGACGGACGTGTGAAGGGCGTGTACGAACACAAAGAGCATCGGTCAAAGCCGAAAGTCGCTTACGCCGGTGTGAAAATCTAAGTACCAAGTACCAAGCTTTATCGAATTACGGTAGTATTTGCTAGCGTAGTAATTCAATTATGACAACCACACACAGTGAAACATCGCGCAGTAGTTCACCGTAGTTGGAGGACATCAAGCATCCCTTATAATGTCACGTGCTTTTTCTGCCAGTGTCTAATGTTTCCCGGAGGGGGAAAGGATAACGCTCTCATCCGTATACAATAACAAATGTGTGGGCTATCAAAAGGAATTAAAAACAGCCAAACGATATCGTATCTTACGTAAAAGTTCGTTGTGAAAATCATTGCGATAGAAAAGATAGGAAACTATATTTTGCGTTTTTTTTGTGATAAAAATATGATAAAGAACCTCCAAACATATGAAAAGCAAATACAGTAAACAAACTCAGTGAGACGATAGAAAGGTGTATAAAAACAAGGGCTCAACCACTCGCGCGCACATTACAAGCCAACAATCAGCTCCAATATCGGAGGAAGGAAACTCCCTAGCGTTCCAGCCACGATGCCCGTATCGGCCTACTATGTGTACTCTAGTCCTATTTTGCTGTGCTAAGGTTGTGCATTGCCCGCGTCGCAAGATAGAACAGAATAGTTGCGTTTCCAAAGGTATCTCATCATAGCAACACGCGTTCGATCAGAAGCCATTAAAACAATTCCGTTTGCCCCTAGCATCCGCTGGGTGTAAACAATTTTTAAACTATTTTTTATCGGTGGCTGTTGTCTCCAACGAATCGTGGTAAAAAGAGTAATGCTCGGAAAGGAAGCGATAAAAAATAAGGTGAATATGAAAATCCCAAAACCAGACGTGTAGAGCCAGCAATACGCGTCTGCATTGGGCAATGTGTGCAACAAGTCTGACGTCTAAAAAAGTAGGCGTCGTCCGTGTGCGTTTTTTTGTTGTTTTTAGTGTCGGGATTCTAATCATAATTTTGATCGTTTTCTCCTCTTTGTTGTTAAACCATATGTAGCATTTTATATTACTTTCCTTCGCAATTTCTAGTTAGTATTTGACAGTACGCGTGAGAGTGTTAATTTTCGTTTTCTAATATCCAGATTAACCACAGTATGATATTCGGTTTATAAGGGTTAGCTAATTGAATCGAACTTATTGTTAATATTCGCAAAACTTCTACTTTGTAGTAGGTGATCGAAATATGCTGAAAATGGTTTCGTTTTACGTGTGCGTGTATTTTCGAACAATCTATCGATCGAAGGAGAAAGTGGGCGACGGTAGTTCCGGGGAAGGGGCTGGTGCTGGTTTTTTAATGTATTTCTTCCACACAACAACAAAAAAAAATACGATCGTAGCGTGTAGCAGCAAGAAACACTAATCACAAACAATCGACAAACGAACACTGGTGGCAGTGCGACAAATGAATAAGAAGAGTAGAAGAAGAAGAATAAAACGAACCAGTAATCTTAGGGAAGCGGAAAGAAAACGACTTATTAATAACTAAACGAGCGCAAAAAAGCAAAACTAAATTGATTTTTCTACCACACAAGACTAGCACGTCGTAAAAAATGAGCGTGTAAAAAAGCAAACAAAGCGAAGCAAGAAGAACGTACACTCTAGTAATCTATGGATTAAAAAGGTTAATGTTAAGCGATTACAAACGATGTGTGTGTGTGTGTATCTTCCGCTATGAAGTGTAACGCAAAAGAAACAAAAAACGAGTCTAACATTGAGTTGTTTTAGTGGTTAAGGCGAACCCACAGAAGAATGCAAGCAAAATGTATCAGCAGCAAAACATCCAAACCCCTCCGTATAGCAAGTAACGTTTAGTTGTTTCTTTTTTTTCCTTTTTTTATTACAAACATAAAGATGTTTTTACAATGAGTTGTTTGATTTACATTTAATCACACTGTTTTGTCACACCTACTGTGCATATATTATATTATTAGTTAGTTGTACGTAAGAAGCAATGGATTATTATAATTACCACCATTATTATTACATGCCGTTTTAAAGGCTTAGTTTCTAGTTATGTAACATTATTGTTTTGTTTTTTTTTATATTTTCTCGCCTGTCCGCCCCTCATCAAGTGGGTGGTTAATACTTAAACGATATGATGAAGCAAACAACAACAAAAAAAACAATACATAGCCATCTCCAGAAATCAGATCCAGTGCTAGAAAAAAAATTGTGTTAGGTTAGGTCATCAAGCGCAGAAGTGAAACGACGCTACACCACCCATCAGGCACACCCCCTTTTATCAACAGAATGCAGAAGTGATCGAAGTTTCTGTTCTCTCTCATTCTCTCTCTCTCTTTATCTACAAAAAAGTCAATAGATCGATATAATGTCCGATTGGTAAGAAGCTCTATTTCCAGATCAGTTTCCCCATATATGTGTGTGTGTCTAGTTGTACAGTGTGAATTTTTTTGGCAATTTTTTTACTGTGCAATGTTCACCCACAAAACATGATAAGGCACCTAAACATTGAACTTTTATTTCTTATTGCAGTGCATACCGCTCCGTTTCTCTAGCCAACAAAAATACGCTTTTTCATTGTGTTAAATTTATATTGTACGTTCTTTTAAGTATATTTTTTATTTTTTTATCTACTTTATGTGTCTCGTCTAATTGCTTTCGCTGTTAGGTTCTAGTTTTACTTTTTGTTTTATTGTTTCATTTATAGTGAAATTTCTTCGTTTGCTTGCGTTTTTGCAACCATAAAACCAAAGTGTGCCTTACTACATTGTGCATGTCTGTTATGTATCTGTGTATCGGTGATCGTTCCACTCCTGATTTAGTTAAACAGTAAACCCCCGAAACACACAACGGTACGACAATATCTCGAAATTGTTATATTAAAATTTCTTACCAATGAATTTCCTATACCATTTTTATTTCGTTCAGATGTTCTTGTTTACATTCGGTTAGCAGACTCAGCGATAGGCTTGTTCGTTTATTGGATATTCAATTCGACAAAGAGTACAAACGCATCTAAAATGCAACATCCTAGCAGTTACTTATAGCTTTTGTTTTTAATTATTTATGTGTATATGAATACAAAAGAAAAAGCCTTTCAAAACACGCTTCCTAGCAAACCAAGAACTAACAATCACACCTCACACACATGCATGCGGAAAACGATTTGGAAATGATGCCCAACCGCAGACAACTAACCACCACCATAAATTGATCGTTTTTTCGGTGTTTTTACCTTTCCGTCAAGATTGAGCGTTGGTGGCTCATGGTTAATAAAAGGAAATCGAAAAGCTCTGCAGTATGTGGGATGCAGAATGCTTCAAGAAATAGTTTGATATTAGTGTATGAGAGAAAAGGAAGACAAAAAAAACGATAGAGAGCAGAAACTACGAGACAAACACTATTAAATTCTGATTAATTGAGACTGTGTATTCCAATGTGATATAAATGAAATAAAGAAAGTAAAACAAACAAACAAAAAACGCTAAGGGCAGAGAAATACAATATTGAATGAATTAGAGCGAGAAAGCGCGAGCTGTAGAGAAGCACACCCAAATAAGAAAAGAACAGTAAGAAGAAGAAAAAACATTGATGCTGCTACCCCACCATTACGCGGGTGACAAACACTAGAGAACACATTAATTTATTGCAAATAAAAATGCAAGTGGTAAAACAATTTCACAAAATTATGGTAAACGAGTTTTGCAAATTTCGCATTGCATTTACGGACGACATTTGTGTACATCCGAACCTTGTAATCCGTTCGACGAGCGAACCTGGTGGCAACTGAAGACTACTTGGATTGAGTTCGGTTAAAGGTGAGTATTTGGTGCAAATGACGTACAGCTTTGTGCTCAGGTAATTATGGTAACCATAGAATCACAAAGCGTAAAAATTAGATAAACTTGTTCCGAAGGTTAAATTAAGTAGCAAAGCAAGGTGAATACCGATTCTAAGCAATCCACTGAAATATCGCTATTCGCTATATTCGCTTTCTGTCATCATCATCCGAACTCCTGCTTGGGAGACTTAATTAACAACTACATAATGGTAACACAGGCGAACTAATAAAAACAATTGTTTTAGTGTCTAGTATCGGTGTGAAATATAAGATGTTTATTAGAACGTGTACATCAACTTTCTAAGACTTCGGATTTGTCCAACTTCCTGGTGGCCTTCTTCGTCGAATCATCGCGAATGACAAATTGCATTATAGCTCTACAATGTTTAAAAATTTTGCTTCGAGGACGAAAATTATGATGGCGTCCGCATCGAAACGACCGAGTAGTGTCAACCGGTTTCTGCTTCTAATAGCCGGTACCCTTCTTCAGCATGTCCTTGTTGCGCTCTAGCATCTCTTCCTTTCGCTCTTTGCGCGCCTTCGTGAGCATCTTCTCCAACTCCTCTAGTGAAACGTCGTCCGTAACGGACGCAGGAGCTGCTGCCGGGTTGCCACTGGAATGCGATGATCCGGCCCGTTCCGCGGCGTTTCCTTGACGGTTGTTTCCCTGGTCGTCATCTTTGTCGCCATCATCGTCATTGTCAGCCCACCGTCCTTCGACGTCGTGCGGAATTTTGGCTGATCCGTTCGAATGCTGACTTCCGGCCGATGACGAGCGACGCTGTGGTCGGGATTTTGCACCACTCTCACTCGCAGCAGCGGCAGCAGCAGAAGGAGCGCGTTTAGACTCCGGAGAGCTATCGTTAGCTGCACCGCCCGATGGTGGCGCCGCTGCGGTCGAGGCAGCATTTCCACCTTCATTTTCCTTCGATCGCTTCGACGAATTGTCGCGGTCCTCCGAACGACGGTGACGACTTCCCTCACGCTGATTATCCCGGCTGTCTCCCCGACTACTGCCCCGACGAGCCGATGGTGGTGGTGGTGGTGGTGAGGAACGTTCCCGACTTCCACCTCCTCTAGGACCGCCCAGCCTGTCGCGGCTATCGCCACGTCTCGAGTCCCGATACCGCTGAGAACGATGATCATCGCTCGGACTGAGCGCTCGACGATCGGGCGATTTACTTATGCTGCGGCTGTACGAGCGCTGGAAGCGTCCACGGTACCGTGGCCGAAATGGAGGTCTATCTCGTCCTCCAGCACCACC
This sequence comes from Anopheles farauti, assembly GCA_000473445.2. NCBI lineage: Eukaryota > Metazoa > Arthropoda > Insecta > Diptera > Culicidae > Anopheles > Anopheles farauti. Next base: position 7,804,725 of record KI915042.1, on the reverse strand, counting down.
TCCACCACCACCGCCACGTCCGAAACGGTTGTCTCTGAAATCACGGAAACCACCGCGACGGTAGTGCCCACGGGAATTGTTGAACCGATTGCCCCCACCACCGAACGGACCCATACGATCACCGCCCCCATAGCCACCACCTCCACCGCGACCGCCACGGTAAATGCGTCGATCGAAGCGACGCCGTTCGAAGCTGCGGGAACGTGAACGGCTGCGCGAGTAGCTGCCACCGGATCGCGAACGGCTGAACGATCGCGATCGTGATCGGCTGAACCGCCGCCGGAAGCTGGTCGAACGCGATCGGCGTCGGTCACTGCGCGATCGCGACCGTGACCGCGAGCTACCGTACGTACGATGGCGCGACTTACTGCGTGATCGATGATGACGCATCAGTGGCCCCGTCGACGACGAGCCCGGTTCGGGGGGTTTGGAGCCACCTCCTACCGTGGACGGTACACCGGGTCCACCCACACCATCAGCCGAGGCAAGACGGAAATTACCGAACTTATCCAGCACCACCGGACCCGACTTCACCGGGGGCATCTGGGAGGTGGCGGTGGACGGTTTACCCTTTTCCAACCCACCACGCTCGTCACCGTAACGTCCGGTACCGAAACGGCCACGCGGAGCTGCACCGTACGGTGGATCGCGCCCACCGCCAGTGGATTCATCGTCCGATTCGTTGCTGAAAGGATGCTGCTGTTGCTTGAGCGCGGACATTCCCAGCCCGGGTGCAGAAACTGATGCCGTCGGGGCGGGATCTTTGGCGGGACGCTTATCCTTGAACATCATGCGCCATTTGCCATCCTTGGTGTTATCGTCACCAATACTACCAGCGCCACCGGCACCAAGTCCACGTTCCATCTCGAGCATTTCGGTTGGTTTGGCTGAAAGGACGAAGGGAAAATAGGGTAATTTACGAGATATTTGATACAGTGACCGCAAAAATGGCGATATATATGCACAATGTGACGACCAAATCTACAATCGAAGAAATTACAGGTACTGTTGGTTTTTGATCAAAGATTGTATTTTTCCGCGAGAAAATAGTTAGCACAGTTTAGTGCTGAAACTAGGTGAACTGATGAAATGTCAGAGTTTACGAAGGCTGTATCAATTTGTTAGCATATTCAAAACTTTGCGCTCTATGTGCATCGTTCTCGACACGCTGTCAATTTTGATAGATTTTTTTTCGGCAACTTAGTGGACCCATTTTTCAAAAGTGTCTCCGATTTTTAAATATGGCATTATAAATTATGAAATATAATGTATATGCCGAATAAAGGGATGTTTCCATGGAAACTGGTGCATGTTTCCATGTATTGCGTAAAAATATCAAAAACAAAACTACACAAATTAAAGCCATATTTCGTCTATCGTTTTGCGAATATGATCAAATAACATATATATGTATAACATCTAGTTATATAAAAAAATCTCAAGATACCTAATCTAATAATCTAATAGGTTAATATTTTGCATGGAATATGACCGATTATACATGTGTGCCAAAGTTTCGAGGATGCGAACACGTGTTCATAATTCAATATCTTCACATTTAAATTATTTTACAATTTAAAAATGAAATACAATAATTTACCTCGCGATGGTCCTGCAGCGGATGCTGTTGCTGCTGTTCCACCACCACTATTGGCTCCAGATCCCGCGGCAAACAGGGCAGATAATGCTTCAGCCACCGAACCACCAACCGACAGCTTCGATCCAAGCTCATCTAGTACGGGGAAATTTTCAAAAATCCTAACAAAAATAAAGTTAAATCATTATTAATTACCTCCCCCGGTGTATTGGCTGGTTAACCGAACCGAAAAACTCACTTCAACGCTTCGCGCAGCTTGTCCTTGTCCAGCCCGTCGTCATCGGCACCGCCACCACTTTTATCCTTCTTTTTCGACTTTTTCTTCTCGTCCGATTTGCGCTTCTTCTTGCTTTCCTTCTTGGCCTTTTTCTCGTCCTTCTTCTTTTTTTTCTTCGACTTATCTTCTAACTGTTTGCGCTCCTTCTGGTACTTGCTCGCTTCGGCGACGAATCTACGAACTTTTTCTTCGTAGTCCTCCTCATCGCGCGGCATCTCCAAAAATTTGCGCACCTACAATATGGAGCAGAAAAAGATAAGCAGGCAGGAAAAGGGTTAGTTACCGAGCTTCTGTGATAAACCTTCATCATGCTCTGTGTACGCACCTTTTGCTCATAGTCATCCATTCCCGGTTGACCGTGGGTCGAACCGTGTCCAAAAACGTTACCCTGTCCACCGATCGGGTAGCCGACGAGCTCGCCCGTTGCTGCTCCCCCGCGGCCACCACCGCCCATCGTCGTGCGTCTGCCCATCGGCGACACGGACTTTGGTTTCTTATCGTTTTTCGAGCGTTTGCGTTTCTTGTTACGGGAGCTGGACGAATCTGAAATCAGCAAATCGTGGGGAGAGGGAGGAAAGAAAACAGCTTAACAAAACTAGCAGTACGGACACCTAGGATATGTTGTGATACACGCTCCGTCGGAGAGTTCACAGCCCAGCAGTTTCTTCCCTATCGAACCGAACTCTTATAAAAACCGCCAAACACAACTTCTCTTCGGTTCGGTTTTCTCGCTAATGGGTCCGCCGACGAGTTTTTGGCGTATTCTTCATCTGGGTTGAGATATAGCGAGCAGATGCAAAGCTTTTTAACTCGTTTCCCGTCAACATGTGTATATGTACCTTTCTCCCAGGTCATTTTCATAACTTCCAGATAGATATTCATTCAGCAGTTGTGACCGTTTGTAACAGTTGTCCTACAAAAGAAAGAAACAATCTCGTGCGCGCAGGTGGTTGTGACTCTTGCATTTCCTCGCATGTTGATTGATTGATCGACAACAAGTCCCGCGCAGTTCTATGCACCCGCAGGAAACTCTTCGCGAGACCATCTGATCATGGGGTGTGTTTCGTTCCGGATTGTGTCATGTCGCCCCGCTTCCGAGTGGGAAGCTCCTATCGTGTTTCATCAGCAAATCTACTCGCGAAAGCGTTTTCAATACACGATTGATACCACCGCCAAGATCGATCGAACATCTGCTTGCAACGTTTTCAATAATAAATTCATCTCTCTCTTCATTTGTTTGCAACTTTTACAACCTAAAACATACAGGATATAATTGCGCTGTAGAAATGATCGTATGCAACAAAGTGGGATTGTTTGGGGATAAGTATCATGATATAGGGAGGATAGTGGCTTATGGCTAGATGAGTTTTACAATCATTTATGGTATCCTTCGCAGGTATAAACTTTCGCGCATTCTGCGTTGCAATGCATACGTTTAAAGAACAACGCAATTTGAAGACGATTTTCAATGCGCACATCGATAAAGAGCACACACGATGGATTAATGCCAAACAAGGGTAGAGTGGAACCACGGTACGATTACAACACCACATCACATGAAAATAACACACCCGCAGCAAGAGATTCATCCGATCAACCTACCAGAACTGCTCGATGATGCGCTGGTGCTGGTGCTACTGCTGGAATCGCTACTCGAATCGCTGCTGTCCGAGCTATCACTGCTCGAATCGCTCGAACTGCTGTGGTGTTTCTTGTGCCGCTTTTTGCGATCCTTTTTGCTGTCCTTTCGACGGTCCTTGCGCGAGCCGCTCTCTGTGTGATCGCGCTTGCCGCTGCTGCTCCCACCGAACACACCGCTTCCTCCAACACCGGACGTATCCGGTTCCTGCTTGTTCCGATCGCTGGAGGATGGTTTCACGATATTCAGTGCTATTGCAAAGAAATCAATGATGAAAATGGAAACATTACATACTCACGTATTTTTAAGATTGAAGGCAACAGTATACTACATTAGTTTTAAATCGCCAGAAGCTCTAAATTATGCTAATATATAATAAATACTAACTAGGCTTATTCTAGATAAATAAACACATGAAAATGGATACTTCCAATGGAAACAATCGCACGCAAGACTAAAAATTTAACCCCCTAACTAAATCTCAGTAGCCATGATTCACCCCAAGCAATTTTGTATTTCATTTTTTAAATAATAAATCACAATCAACTTTCAAGAAAAGAAGAGCATTCTTGCCAAAAATGTCATAAACAATATCGTAAAAAAAATTCAAAGATGATAAAATAGGCGTTAGCCCAACTCTTACCCGGCAGTTCCAGCTCGGTTGGTTCGACGATTTGCTTTCCGGTGAAGGGTTTCGCCTTCAGGCAGTCGAGCGAGTTCTGTGCCTCCTCGTGATGCGGTATAATGTTCAAGCAGTCCTGATACGCTTTTCGTGCCTCCTCGAAACGATTCTCCTCCTCGTAGCTGCGACCGAGTGCGACCAGCGTTTCGCCCATGTATTTGCGGGCGTTCGCGTGCGCCGGATTCAGCTTGAGTGCAGTTTCGAAATCTTCCACCGCTTTCTTGAACGAACCACTGTTCGCGTACAGGGCGCCCCGTGCCACCAGACCCTCAACGTTGCGCGGATCCATGCTAAGCGCCTTGTTCAGACACTGAAACGCTTCCGCGTGGCGTCCGACCTTAAAATGCTCAATACCTTCCGCTACCGAGCTGCATAAGACGGAGGGAGGTGAAGGTTAAAAACAAATGTAAATATTATGTTAAAAAATATCCTTCACTACTAAATTGCTACTTACCGGAAAGCCCATTTGCTGTTCTGTGAGTTGCGCAGCTCGGCCGCATACTCCTGCGAGGGATATCTGCCTTTGAGGGAAGACATGTTCGTGTAATATTCTCCACTGTCTAGTCCAACCGCCTGGTACAGCTGGTCCGTGAACTTGGGATCATTAAACGATGGTGAGCTTTCGAGAAATTGCTCGTACTCCTGGCCCTTTCGCTTTGTAGCGAGCCTGTAAGTAGATGAAGATACGCATTGAATAAAACTGCAACTGGGGCGCTATTTGCCTGAAGTTTATTGCACCGCGACAAATCAGTGTCAACTAAGATGGTTGGCACTACTACCGATTAAAATAAAACTCCTATAATTAAGTGACGGTAAGCTCTTCTCCAGCCGGTACACACTAATCCGATACGCGCAAAGTTTATTAGCAATCCAAAACGACGTTTACCACTACGTTTATGTTTCTTTCTGTCCAAAGAGCTGTTGATTGTGTTTGTTTGTTGGGGAATCAGACTGATGCGCTTTGACCAGTGAGCTCCCGCTGGACGAGTAAATGAACTGGTTGGCCGCCCCGCCGTCGCTGATGTTAGCCATGCACAAGCCACTTACTTGTAAACCTCTGGAAATGCGTCCATTTTTAGCGGCCCGTACACTATCGATTCCGGTGATCGACTTTTAGCATTGCGCTTCATCGTGCAAGTGAGGCGACGGCCATCGGGCGTAATATCGACCACTTCGCAACAGATTATCTCGTTCACAAAGAAGCTACGGGGCGTGTTGGGATGTATGTCTAAAGTTACTAGGTGTTCATTTGCGATCCAGCCCTACAAAAAATAGTTAATAACCCAATGTATTAATTGTGTTCGTGATAAGCTTTAAAGTCCAAGCTGCATGAAGCTAAGAGTAATGAAAATGTTTACTAAATTTTGTTATGCATTCAAAGGTAAGGACAACATCCTCACCAGGTTTGTGCTTCATGCAGTAAAGCCTTTAAATACACTTACAGCTTTCATCATAGTTACCTTTATGGATTTGCTTCGAATATACGACGTCACGTTACCGATTATGAGCGTGGGTCTGAACAGAATCCCGCTAAAAAGCTTGTGCATTATTACGATACCATAAACAACATCGCCTGGTTGAACGCCCTGTATAGGTTAGAAAACGCAATGTTAGAGCAATCTAGTTTCCGTAACTGCTGCGTCTCACATACCTCCGGTAAACGCCCCGAACCTCCAAACTCATCCGTGTCCACAAACGTCTCCAACGGTGGTATGGCAAATTGGTTACCTATTGCAATCGTCAGCACACAGTGACCGACAGAGCGAATGGACGAGAAGTGGTTGCAGGTGTTCGCGACGGTATTAATACCAAATACTTGAACGGCTCATACTGCGTTTCTAAAGCAGCCGCATAACTTACGCTGTTTGATATCTAGTTCCAGTGTTGGCACAGACTGGGCGGACTGATCGAGCTGGAACAATGTGCTCGCCCTGCGCACCATGAACTGATGCAGCTTCAGGCGTTTGGTGCGATCCTGGAAGGAGAAGCTCCTCTGACGCGCCATGTAGACGGCAAAATTCACATTGTTGTCGAGCCCGAGGCGCATCAGCTCGCTGGGCTGCCGTTCTGATTCCCATATCTTCTGTAACGGTTTGCCGTGGTATCCGAGTGTCTGCTGAATCAGCGCCCGGTTTAGCGACGGATGCTGGCTCATGGCGTTCTAGGCAGGGTGCGGCGTGCTTGGATGGGCTAGTATGGCACAGCGCATCAAATAGGCTTAATGGCGCAGCACACAGCTACGGGTGATTCCGGATTGTGCGAGCTACGATTCACGAAATATCACTTTTAAAACTCTTGACACACACGCGCCCACACTTCGCGACAAATAATTTCGGTCGGTCGGCCCACACCCCGGCAAGCATGGAATGCTTCCTCCTGCTGTATCGATTGAGGATCCTTTCCTATCCACTATCTTATCCAAAGCAAATGTTTACCACACGCTCGGCGCTATGACCTCAAGCTCCACACAGCGAGATTGAGGTAGCTTGCGCTCAATTTTTTACTACTACGACCAAATCAAAATGCCGGTGGAAAGGTGAAAAAATATCCCGATCCATTTACCCGGAAGAAAAGATGGCTGACGAGCTCGCTAGCAACGTACGCGACGACAGCACCATTTCTACTGAAAGGAAATTGGGGAAACTACAAAAAATTACCTTTGGAGGCTCCTGTCTTGACTGCGATACTGATGCCGACCAGTAAACCAATAGTAAGTTCGCTTTTGTTCCGATTTTTCGGGGAAAAACGCCGCTCCAATCACCAAACACAACACATGCCGCAGTTGTAAATAATGGCAAGCTTAAAAATGGCAGCCACGAAGATTGCCGAAGGCGCCCGCTGGGCAGGTACGGGTAGTTTCCTGATTAACATGGGATTTTTCACATTTTAATCAGAATTCTTGACATTTATCATTTGAGCATTTTGAAACTATCGATTATTTTCTCGGATATAAACACGTTCACGAGAAACGTTATGATTTATTAATTTCAATTCGTGTGGCTTTAATGACGATATTAAGGATGATCTGATGTGTACAGCACAGCAAATATGCATGGTCTTGTCCTTTGTGAAAAAGTTGTATTTTGTTATAAATTATCTGAAATCCGCACATTTTACACACATTTCGGAAAGGTAGCACAGGTTTTAGGTTGAATAACAAGAGAATGATTATTTGAAAATCCGCTTTCATTTGGATTGGAAATACTATCGATGTAACAATATTACCAAAGCGAAAAGCGGTTGCGGCATTTGAATAGATAATTATTTTCTTTTTTGTAGAGCACATGCAGTAAAACATTCTAAAATACATCTTCCTTTTTTATTTATTTAATTTGAAACATAATTAAAACAGCTTCTTATATTCGCATTGGGATTACAATAGCATTACGCTACGGTTGAATATTGGCATATTATCGCATAGTACACGGTTTTATCTTATCTGCTATGGTACAGCTTGCAGTGGTATGTTTCAATGGAATCATTGAGATAACTCTCCGTTCATTGTATCTTTGTTTCAAGGTATTTTTTCACATGTGGCCAAATTTCGTCGGTGGTGCTACCTTTGAACGTTACCAGCACGCCTTTCTTATCAAAGTACTCGTTGATTGGCCGCGTGCACGCATCGTACACTTCTAACCGCTTTCTTACGGCCACCGGGTTGTCGTCCGGTCGTTGACTAAGAGGCTCACCGGTTTCATCGTCATAACCCGGCTTCTTCGGATCATTAAAGCCCACATTGTACACTCGTCCGCTTGGCAGGTGGACCCAACGGCTCTGGATACGTTCAACGATCACATCGAATGGCACGTCCAGATTAATTACCGAATCGATACGCTCTTGATTCCACAGATCGTCTGCCTGTTCACGTGTTCGAGGGAACCCGTCCAACAGCCACGAGTGCGACCGAATCTGTTCAAGCTCGCCTAAAATGCACTTTGTTATGTAAATGTCGGGGACAAGCTTGCCTTCGCGAATGTACCGGTCAGCGATCACACCAAGTTCCGTGCGTTTTGCGATGTTCGCACGCAGAAGATCGCCGCTGGATATGTGTTTCAGGTTGAAGATTTTAACTATTCTTCCGGAAACGGTCCCTTTCCCAGACCCGGGAGCGCCCATGATTATGGCTCGAAACAGTTTACCACTAGTCATCTTGCTTTCGGCACTTTTTACCTTTTGAAGGCACTTTCAACACAGCGAATTTGGAAATTATACGATAGAAGGATTTAAACTTGATCGACACGTTTATTTCCTGGTTGCTATTCAAACGATCAAAACTATTCTAACCGATCCAGCCAGTCCAAGCGTCCAGACTGCTCTTTATCTGTGTACTTTGGAATCAGTCCCGCTTTCACATGTGCTAAGCGGACAATGTTTTGATTTTGATCGTAGATGCTATTAAACCGATCCACCTATGCGCCTGAGATGCTGTTTTGATTACGTTAATCAATATTTGAAGCACGTGAGCAAAGCTAAACGAAGAGAAACGGGCAAATCGTGATCCTGACATAAACTAGAATATAAACGAATAGCAATCAGTAACATAGATTCCCTGCTTTATTGGCGTTAATTTGCAACCATCCTTCCAGGGGAAATCAAAAATGTGTGCCAAAGCTAAAGCAACAGTTATTTTCATTATCAAGTAAAAACAAACGAATAAAAACATACGGGAATGTGAAATCAAATCGAAAGCGAATGTGTGTGTATCCTATGGTGGCCGATATCACAAACACAAACAAGCATTTTGACAATACTAGATGATAGTGGTGGGCCAACTCGTACCAGCCATGAAAAACAGTTTGCTTTTCTTTGCTATTGAGTTTCATTCCCACAGTAAGAAACATGTTTCGACTAAAACATTTCGTCTGAATATTTGTTGTAATTGAAGCACCCGAAAGACCCGAAAAATTCCTCGTCATACGAACATTCCTTCACTGGAAACTAACAGCGGATCGGAATCGAAGTCGGAGCTACCGTTCTTTTACATTTGACAATCACACATACACCCACACGATTCACCACTATTGCAGACTGCAGTGAAAAATAAAAACAAAAACGGAAAACCCATAAAAAACAGGACAGCGAAGGATAAAATCGGGAACGTTGGTGGTGCTGGACGGGAAAATTGTGTTTGTGTGTACCGTTAGTCACAGGTAATAACGATAGTTTTCCGGTGCATGCTACCGGGAATCGAACAGGCGGGGCTTGGGCAATGCAACAGTTTCACTGGATATCCTTTCGGTGTCCTTTGCTTTTTTTTCTTGCACAATCGTTAGCGACCGCATAATCTCCCCGATGGGCACCAGATACTTTGCCAATCCGTTTCCGGACTACGGAGGCGGTCCGATACAGCGGTGCGATGACCACATTAAGGGACTGATACAATCCTACGTGAACTTGATAGTGGAAAACACCAAACCGGATCGCAACACAGACCAGCGCGGTGATTTATACGTGGGCGATGCTGGTAATGAACGTGTCCTTACTTCTCCACCCACTTCTTCCGGACGAACTAGACCCACTGAGTATGTGGTTTGTGTTTTACAGGTATTGCCTACATGTTCCTGAAGCTGCACGATGCTGGAATCTTTGGCCAAGAAGCACTGCAATACGCGAAGCAGTATATTGTTAATGCGAAAGCGCTCGCGGCACGGTACGCAGGACGGCCGGAGGAACGGTGCTCTTTCCTGTGCGGCAATGCGGGTGTGTACGCGGTTTCGGCGGCCATTGCCCATCGGCACAGTGCGAAACAGGAGATGGACGAAGATTTGCGCTGCTTCGCGACCGGCATCGAGGTGTGTAAGCGGCTCGATTTCAACAAAAACGGCAGTGACGAGATACTGTTCGGACGGGCGGGCTACCTATCCGGGATCTACTGGCTGCACCAGACAATCGATCGGAAATTGTTTGCACACGAGGTACTGACCGTGATCTGTGCCACCACGCTCGAAAGTGGCAAACGCCACCGGACCGGGCTTCTACCTCTCTACTATCAGTGCTACGGGGACGACTATCTCGGTGCGGCTCACGGCACGTCCGCCATCATGCACATGCTGCTCGAGTCACCGCTGCAGCAAAACCTGAGCAGCGTGGAGATGTCACTGATCAAGAACACGGTCGACGGGCTGCTCGGGCTGCAGGACAGCGAGGGCAACTTTCCAACCACCCTACAGGACTGCGTGCGGCGTACACGCTCCGAATCGCTCGTGCACTGGTGCCACGGTGCGGCCGGTGTCGTCTACCTGATGGCCAAAGCATATCTCGTGTTTCAGGAGCAGCGCTACCTGCAATCGTGCGTCCGCAGTGCGGACCTGGTATGGCGGAAGGGATTGCTGCGAAAGGGTCCGGGCATCTGCCATGGGGTGGCCGGCAGTGGGTACGTCTTTCTGCTGCTGTATCGACTCACGTCCGACCCAAAGTATCTGCACCGGGCGCTGAAGTTCATGGAGTTTCTGACGCACGAGGAATTCATCCGGAATGCACGCAATCCCGATTGTCCGTTCAGTTTGTACGAAGGGTACGCCGGTACCGTGTGCTTCTTGGTAGATCTGCTGCGCCCTGAGAAGGCCGCCTTTCCGTTCATGGATGTGTTTGAAAAGAAATTCTAAAACCAACATGTAAGCAGCATCATTGCCCTCGTAATGTGCGGTTGCTTCTTCGCCTGGACGCTTCAATAATGAGTGTATGTTAGGTTTACGATCACGCCAGTCGTCGTCTTCCTACATAAAAGAAAAAAACAAACAAACAAACAAAAACGGTTGAAGAGAATCGTAATCGTAGTAGCGAGGTAAGGTTGAATTTGGCACATCGAAAAGGATTTACTGTAGCAGTCAGTGGAAAGCAAAAATATACATGTGCTCGTAGCGAGACACTAGACACATACATATAAACAGTATAGACATCTCATATAGCACAAAAAGCATGTTGAATCTTGAGAAAAAAAACACACACTCACAAAAACAAAGGTAGAACCCGAATAGCATCTTATAATGTATCGACATCTTTTTCTTACTTTTCTGAACTGAATGTTATCTTTCCGAGGAAAACTTGAATGAAAATGGAACGAAAAATAGGATACAAATCAATCGATCAAGACTTAAACCAAACACGCATACATACCCCTCTCGAAATGGCCACCGTGTGGTTCGCTATCGCTTAACGGATGAATGCATAGAAGGAAAAGAAAAAAAACTGCCATTTAATAAGCTCTAGAGCGACGCAGATGACGTGTAGGAAACGGCAGCGGACGAAACGTTGAACAGTATTTTGCGAAATGACCGTAAAACCGTAGCAAAACCAAGTGAATACTATTGTGTAGTCTGTGTGCACTCCGATGCACTTTGCAAGTTGTGATTCGTAAGTAATTAATCCTCCTAGTCTGTAAAAAGTATCTCGAGAACCGTGCTGCTTCTTACCACAATACAAACAAACGCGGTGCCGCTACTGTGACTGTACCGGGGGAGCATTCAGTTTGATCGTGTTGGCTTCGGCAACCGCGTGCCACAGGACGCAGGGATTCTGGGCGTCAAATTGAGTCGTACACACTAACCTCCCCAACCCTTCCCGCTCTACCTTCTCACCCACAAACACTCACACCTTTAGCTAGCTGTCGAACGCTGTCTAGTCGCGCGGTTAGAGAATAAATCTGAATCATGGCTGTTTGTCCTGTTTGCTGTAAGGTTAAGTAAATTAAATTAAGATTGACGATTGCTGAAGTATATCTTTTTGGATGAAATAAAGTTAATCATATGACATGTTCATTCAACACAATACGTAATTGCTTTTCTTGTGTATAATTATGTTTCATTATGCTATTTGCAAGAAAATTCAGCAGGATCGCTCATAAACGATAAGTATCGATCAAGTGGAAATTTTCTCTTTCTGCCAGGTAATATTGTTGTGCGTTTTGTTGTAATATAATTAAATAAATTTAATAATCAACTAATTGTCCTTAGTGCAACATGCCCAGGCCGTCTCTATTAAAAAGAAATATTGTCCTTAGTTAAAATCCATTACGTCTATTGCCGTCGTAAAAGACCGGTACAAATACATTGGCTGCGTACGGCTTAACACTATGGCTGCGTATCGTAGTTAGGCTGCGGCTGAATTTCGTGCGCGCGCGGATATTGTTAACTTTCTTTATTTTATCATTTTAAAAAATAAATTAACTTATTTTTACAATGTCTCACCTGATCTTCTCATCTCATCTGAATTTCTAATTCAATTTAATTTGCTAGTAAAAAAATTGAGGTGAATTGCTTTAGTTTGTAACACATATTTAAAGCTAATTTTATTGTGTTTTACTGTTATGCTCAAAACTTACTGAATTGAAGTTATTCTTAAATCAAAATGCCTAACTGGTGAAAATTGTCTAAAAATAATAAGAATGTACTCGGTCGAGTCGGGGAATGGAAGATTTTAAATGGAATGAACAGTCAATCATCTGTTAACTTATCATCTTAGCTTTCTGTTTTATAGTTTATATTATATAAAAAGATAATGCGAAACATGGCTCCAAAGCACTATCGATTATTGCAATGTGCCAGTAAGATTACTTCTAATTCTACTGAATTCATGTATTAATTACCAGTTTTATTTGAAAATGCATTAAATTGTAATATTATCATAGTTTTGAAATCGACTTTATGTCAACTCCATGATCAAAAAAGAAATTGAAAAACAAAGCGTAATGTTTGTTGCAAAAACTTATTAAAATGCATAAAAAAGTTATGTACATATTAAAATGCTTTCTCGACTAGTTCATAGCCGTCTTATTTTCAATCTTCGACCAGTAAATAAGCTAGTAGATAAAAGGAAATAATTGTTTACACTATTTTAGATTTGCTCGAGTTAGATTTTAAAAATTTGATACAATTTTAGAATGTATAAAATAATTGAAGCGTATAATAATATATAACTTTGTATATATCAAGCGCATATTTTAAAGCAAATTACTAAACAAATAATATGCTTCCAATATAGGAAATTTGCAACACTGCACCCTTCTTGTCGTTAGCCTAAACCGACCCAATACATTTCTTCCCGAAAAAGCCTTACTGAAGTCTAGCGGCACTAGCGTGCCGAAGCAACAGTGTGTCAGTCCTCGTACCATTTGCTGAATGAAACGAAATGGTCACCACGGTTCCACGGTTGTTATCGTACGCACTGTAACTTGCGGCCAGTCCCATGGACAGTATAAAATCCCTCCCTAAACTGGCGGCTTCCTGGCTCAACGCATCGCACCGAAACTAGGTTAAACATATACTTTTACTCTCTACCCTCTACCCGGGAACGGCAGGCCTTCGGATGGTTGGGAAGCACCACCGGCACATTACATTACGCTCCCTTAGGGTTTTATGTTGAGGCTTATGTGCGTCGATGTTTTCCCCCTCACGCGCTACACGGCCCAAAAACGGCATAAATAGATATGAGCAGCACCAAAATCCGGTTGGTGAGAGGGGAAGGAAGGGGGGGGGGGGGGTAGGGAGAGAGGTTAGCTCGTGGAGTGAGAACCAACGGACGGAAACACATCTCGAGCGGGCAGTGTTCTCTCTCTCACTTTCTCGTCGTTCTTTGTGTTTCTTATGCTTCACTGCTGTGAAGAATCATTATGCTTCCCAACAGCAAAAATCGTGCGTACATCTAGCACTATATCGGCATGTGGTTCTGCGCGTCCCAAAACCTGGCCAACGAGCGTTTGAAACGGATGGGTGGTAGTGGGCAGTGGCACCATACCCATCCTGTCGTCTCGTCGTCTCCTGGTGCGATGGAAGGAAGAAACCCATTTTTGGGAAGAAATGATAGTCCCAAAAATGGGGAATTTTCGGGAGCAGCGCAAGAGGTCGTTGAACTTCGCGGTCGCCACTCGCGGCTGCGTTTTGGGGTGCATGCGTAGTATAGAGCCGTTTGCGGAAAAGTATACAACTTCCAGAAGCGGCTGAACATGTTCTGGAGATTTTGTTTTACTTTATTTTGTTAATACCTTATTTAAAAACGTGGCGGTAGTTATAATTTTAGAAAATGTTTATAAGCCTTTAAATACCAAATGATTTTAAATGATATGCGTGATTTAAACGTTTAAATGTATGAATGATTTTAAATGTTATGCGTTTACATGTTATATTTTGTTTTCCTGTAAGCATTATGTGTATATAATTATCTAAATGGTATAAATTATTGAATTCGTTGAAAAATGTTATTAAAATCTATTTTATATTTCTCTAACAAGAACTCTAACACTTAACTTAAATTGAGGTAAAATTTTTCCATAATACTACGTTGGCAGGTGATCTTGAAACACACTTTCCGTGTTTTTTTGAACAATTAGACAGTAATCATTTGAAACCATGTGAGTTTGATAAAGCGGACGCCTGGTAGTTTTCGAGCAAGAAGAGACTTGAACAAATATTACACCATACCGTGCTTCTGCGGTGGGCAAATCTTCATCATTTCACATGCATACCTTCATGAATAAATCCAATCCAAGACACCGGAGATGCTATCGGATGGTTTGATTGTTGAGGATGTGTTTTTTTTGTCTTACGGATGTACTTTGTGTACGAAATTGGTAGCCTTTGCCTTTGACTATGCGTGGCTTCAGGTGGAAAAGTGCGTAAAAATATCTTCCAAAGAACCATCAAAAAGGGACCACTTTGGCGCCATGACGCTACTCAACCAACCTCTTGTATATACGGCAGCGTTTATGTACACGTGATGCCCGAATCTTACGGGAGGTTATGTAACGGATCCGGGACCGGGTTTGGGCTCGATGGTAAATGTTCCGCGCGGTCATTGACCGATAAAAAGCTGCAACCGAAAAGAGCCAAACAGCGTTATCGGCAGTGAGCAGGCCCGGGCACACCCAAAAACGGTTGGATGGAACTTTTCGACAGGAAGCTAAACCTAAACTGCCTTCGTTTGAGTGGAGTTCCTGTAACTGTTTACGGCTTGGTAATTTTCCTAGTATTGATCGAATTGAGGCACAAAGTTGTAAACAGATCTATTGTTATTGGTTGAAATTGGGAATTTGATTAAACTCATAACTCATGTTCAATATGTTTTATTAATGATATGTTCTCCATATTAACACTTTCAATAGCGCAAAGTAGGATTTTGTATTTAATAAAATTGGAAAAGATGTTTAATTGTTGTCTCTAGAATCGACATAAAAATAGTCTAGCACGGAATATTACTCAACACAAATACTGATTCTTTTTTATAGTAAATAAATATGACTAATCGTGCTTGAGAGGAATCTATGGCAAAATTAGATGTAAATATTTACGTTCCACTGTTTAGTTAATGTTCTTAAATATTAATTAGGATATTATTTACAACACATGCAATAAAAAATTATAACTAAGACCTATGCAAATATATCTTATTTTCCTGCGGCAGGTAATATTTAAATGGAATTTATTATAACCATGTTCTGGAAAGGCTAACTTTTCGCGATTTAAAAACGATAACAAAGATAGTGTCCTGAAAAATTGTAGTAGTTCACCTGTAATGCTTTGAAGATTAAAGAATTTTAAGATGATTTTTTTATTATCTTTTCGCATACTCTTAAAATCAATGCTATGAAATCGTCAAAACGACCGCTTGATTTTTAAGTTATTACAGTATATCATCATATTAGATAAGTTCCTTGCTACAGCTAAATCTTTAATTGAAAATGAATAATATTGATACTCTTTAAATCAGTAAAATATATTATTATATATATTTTTACTAAATAAATAAATTATGATTATACAACCAAAAATAAAACAGAACGGATGTTTCTGTTTCATTTTAGTTATTAAATATATTTATTTTTTAGAAAAGAAATGGATGAAAAAGTTGATAAGCAAATATAAGTACTAATATAAGCATATATAAGCAAATATAAGTAAATATAAGTTAAAAGGTTAATCACATGAACTTGTAATATATAATCATATTAATATATAAAAAAAACACAAAATTTACTACTTTACACCCCTTTTGGAACGTGAACTATTCTGATAAAATTCGAACATTCTAAAGTGTCATTTTGTTTTATAATTCTTGTGAAAATCAATAATTTTCTTATAAAATCGTCAATCGATGTATATCGTGCCGTAATGCTTTCCTGTGCCATCGTTGTAGTCCTTTGCTAGTCTCCCAGGATACTGTGCGCGGGTATTGATTTTTGCTGGCTTCTTTTGCCGTTCACATAGCCGCAGTGGGTTTGGCGCAATAGTAAAGATTGTGTCTCCTGCGAAAGCTACGAACCGGAGTGAACTGGGAAAATGTTATCATTCGGTCAACGACCTTTACAGAGCTTCGGATAGATTCTCTAGCGGTGCTGGTATTGGTAGTAGAAGACAGGAAAGGAAAAAATATTGACACTTTACGTAGCTAATCAATATCGTTTTTAATAATACCTATAAAACAGAGCGTCTTCGTGTCTTCGGATGGAAGCACAATTATAGGGTACTTATATTGTCTTTGTAATGTATTAGATTCTAATACATAGATCGATAATCTTATGAAATTAGCCTCCACAGAACTTTGAGTTCTTATAGAAAACCTAAGATATTATCCGTTCATGCTACGATATTCAAATGTTTTACTACGATGTTAAATTTTTTCCATTATGGAACAATTATATTCTGGTTAGTTAGTTTGAATCTCTCCGACACGATTATACTAATTCCTGGTATTTTACATAACCGTTACAAACATTACGACAACGCGCTAAATACTTCCATTATCTCCGCTGGCCACCATGATTGATTGATGACAGATAAACCTGCCTATGGAGGGTATTTACGCCTTCACGATAACATACATCGCGGTTTCGTCACGTATCAAAGCAACCAAAGCGACGCCTAATGCGTCAGCTTAGATTTAGAAGCATTCTACCGCACACAGTGCCGGCCGACCGTTCCCTTCGCATCCCTCCAACAGAAGAGCCGCAATAAACCGTCCCCCACGTACATGTGCATTTCCTCCACCGGCACCGGCACCGATGCGGCCCCGACACTCTACTGAGCATGCGTCTCGCAACCCTGCCCGCCGGCCGCTTCCCGGCTTCCCCCGGCGATCATAGCGCACACCCCGCGTGTGTGATAAATAAAAGTAAAAGTTCATTGGTCTAGTGACCCCGTCGTCGTACTCGGTCCGGCTCGGTGGTGGAATCGGTGGTGACAGGCACCCCCGGGGAGAGCCAAATTTGGGAAAACTTCCGAATCGAGCTGAGCGCTCGACACGTGCACCAACACCACCATGCACACCAGTGTGCGTGCGTGCGTATTCTCTCAATCACCCCGGCATGCGTTGCCATCGCGACGCACCGCGCATTTCGTTCGCGATAAAGAAAGCAGCGACCTGTGTGTGTATGTGTTTTTTTTCTTCCATGCTGCTGGATTTGGTATCGAGCGATCAAATCTATTCTTCTATTTTCGGCTCTTTTCTTCGGCCCGGCTGCAACACTGCGCTACCACGAGCGTAGGAAAACTGTACGAAACGTAAAGCCAAACGTAGGGGTTTCGGTATTGCGCAATAGCAACGGAAATCAGTTGGGTGGGATGATGGCGCGGAAAAGGACGAACACGAAAACGGGGAGGGTATAGGACGCATAATTTTGGGAAGTGAATTTTCCGGCCGCAGGGATGCGCCGTGCGATGTGCTGCTGATAAGTGTTTCCATTCCGTTTCGGCAGGTCGATAAGATTTCTTCAAATGAGCGAGTTTGCGGTCATTGCACTCGGCGGGGTTTGGTGGTGCGGGCCCAGTTCTTTCGTTGCCGCTGTGAAAATGGTGCGGTGCATATGTGACCAGTGGAGAATAAATGGTTTTTTATTTAGAGCCATGTTTGACGCAGTTTGTTTGCACGAAATAAATGTAAAGATCTCTTCTGAGCATGTTTTTTGTGGTTGTTAAAATAACAATGGCATGTTAAAATTACTTTAAAATTTAAATATTAAATGAAAATTCACATAAATTAGAGTAGGAATCAGGTTATTTAGTCTGATATATATCTGAGAAATATCCAAAATTGCTGCCTATAATTGGATTTGACTTTGAAATTTTTTACCTAATTTGAACAGTATGTTAATTTGACTATTTCCTACCAAAATTTAGGGTAAGTTGTTTCAGTTATTTCAAGTATGTTATCTTTTACACTTTTCACGAATTGATTATGCTAATTTACAATCGTCAATCAAATACATTACAATATTCCTTAGTAATCAACGGAAGAATATGATCTTCTTAACATTATAGCACACTATAGTGAATACAATGTAAAAATGAATCGATTAAGGGATGTGTTTTTTAAACTATTTTTATATGCTCTGAATAATGATTTAGAGAATTTCCGATCTATTTTTATTTGTTAAAAACGTCTTACAAACATTTTTGTACAGAAAATTATTATTGAATTTAAATTTAGCTAAATAATAATACATATGCTAAATAATAATATGCATCAAATTGAAAAGTGAAATTGGGAAAATGGAGAACAAAGTAAAGTTTTACATGAGTGAGAGAATCTTTTTATTTTTCCACCTCATTAGCTCATCAGATTCGTGATTTGTTGTCAAACATGAAAAGACTCGTCCTAATAAAATAAACCAATAAACTAGTCTCAAAATGATCTCATTGAAATGGATGTAAAAAGCTGCTTAAATGTTGAAATAGCTCGATACACTTTCAAGTAAACATTTTGTTCTGCTCAAACGACTTCAAATATCATGACAGCTAGCTCTTAAGACTTTCTTTTCGATGGCTTAACAATACGCTATATCGATCCGACGCACTTCATCGAATGCTCTTCATCTGTTGTTTCTCATTTCCTACGATTAATGGACATGTCTTTCAATTTGATGACCAAGCATAACCATGTTTCACCGTGCTTCTTGTATCGTGCACTCGCGTGAAAGAATCGATTCTCGTACCACAATTCGTAGCGGAAGCATAAATTTTTTCGAGAGCATTTTGCGCAACGCACGTCCAGCGACTTCAAAATTCATTCTAAATCCAAAGGAAAAAAACCCATCAGAACCCGTTCTATCCCTAAAAAGGGAGCAAATTTGGTGCTCAAGCGATATCGATAACCATATGCCGCACCGCTGCCGTTGTATGCCACTGGGCCACTGGTTGTTCTGCCACCCCACACAACACCACCGCCCGTCCGGCCGCCCGTCCACGTGCGCAGGAATGCCCGACACGTGTTCTGCGTCGCTCCGAAAGCGAAAAGGCCGTTGACCTCGCCGGGACCGGGACCGGGAAGGCCCCATCGAATCGTCGGTTATGCTGGTTAGCTTGCCCGAGGGGTAAGTTTGCTCTGGCGGTCCCCAACATAAAACTCTGTAAATACGCACTCCGAGGCATGGGTGGAGAAGCTAGAACAACGGCGGAAAACGCGAATGGGAGCTCTTACGGAAGAAAAACCGAACGTCGCGGGCGGTGGTTTCATGCTTCTTCTTCGTCGTTTCATCTTCTAATCGGGAGGACGGTGCGCGGTTCCGGACGGGCCACTACCTTCCCCACACAACATCCCTCGGCTTCACGCTTCTCTGCCTTATTTACCACCTTACAATAACTATGTACAATCGTCCACAAGGGGTTTTAGGTGTGCGTTTGGCTTGTGGATGCTTTTTTTCGGGCGTTGGTTTCAGTTTCGGTAGCGGACCGGAATTGGGTCAATTGAAAATAACGAAAGCAGGCACCGGGCTACGTACGTGCGCGAGAGCAGCACACGACCCAACCGATGCTTCTATAGCTGAAGACATCGAAAAACATCGCCCCGATGTGGTTCGGGTGATGATCGGTATCCCCACTGCCGCACCCGGCATCGGTTCGGTTCACAGGGGCTCTACGTTCGGCTTTTGCATGCCATTGGTTGCCGGTGGAAAAGCTGCCCATTGCGCAGGGTCGAGATTTTTTTTTTATGAGAAAATTTTTGAGGAGTACCAGGTGAAAATCACGTAGCAAATTTTCATCGTATCTGTTCGACCGGTTTATGCCCGTGTGAGCAGGGATGTTTTGGCAAAGTAGCTATTGACAGTTATGCATTTCAGTTAAAACATACTTAATTTTCAATCGACACTATTTGCTACTTTTGAAAATTTGTTTAAAAGTTCTTTTTAAAGTGAAATACTTTACTTTATAAAACTAGTAGGTTCAAACAATCTTATAGTTGATTCATAGCAAGCGCAATACGAAACTGAACACTAAATGTGTTGAAATTGGAGTCAATAATTGAGGACTTTATTGAAATTGCGTAAAAACACTCAATTTCATTATTAAGCTAACATAATCACAGCAACCTCCGACCGTTCCTTATACACGCGTTTACAAGTATGGCTTCAGTCTAAGTGCGTGTTATCATGCATTATTGAGAGTGCCGAGTTACGGAATTTAGTCACACATAAACTATGCCTAGCTTGTTTATATTTATGTACTAATAAACATAAAACCAGTTGTTTTAAAAACTGCTATGGAATTTCATTTAAACATTAAAAAAGATTTAGTAACATTTACAAATAAATTGAACTATGTAAAACAGAGAAAAACAATTGAATGTTATCAGGTGGTCTTTTTGATACCGAAACCACCAGTTTGTTGATACAAAATTTATCTCCGTAGGTACAAAATAACAATCTATTCAAAATTCTCACAAAAGCTACCTGTATCGGTTGAAATTATTATTTTTTGTCTTACGAACTAGTTAGCAATATTAATAAACGACAGAGAAACCCTGCAGGGTTACAAAGCACATTAATAATTACATGATCGATAACATTCGGAATCAAACGAAGGATAGGATCTATGTACTTGTATAGATTTTACTTAACTCAAGAAAGCGAAGGTAAAGTAAGGTTAACGTGATGCCAGGAAGAATTTTTTACAGTTGTTGTTACATAATGCTCCACTCTGCAGCTATTCTTTTACAGAATGCAAGCAGGAGAATCTGGCGCAGTTTCCAACTCCTCGATCCTTACTTCGAAGCTTGTCGTTAGCTAGTAAATATAAAGATGTTATATGGTCCGACGATAGTTTGGAAAAAGTATACTATAATTTTAGCCTCAGGTAATCTGTAAACTGTTAACTGACGTAATGGCTTTGCTGCTGAGTTCGGAAGATTCGGTAAATATGTTTACATTGTTATGCAATGGTTGTTTTATTTTATTGCCTGTTTCAAACTACAATGAATCGAAATACACTATTTTAAAATTGTAACATGTTAAAATGTCCTCGCCCTATTTATTTTACAGTTCTTTGCTCTACACATCATAGACAACGCAAATACGATTAGATTAAACGACATTTATTGACCAATCCCAATCGCATCGGTTTGGTCTGACCATTTTTGGGCTAATTTTTTATTGCTTTTATAATGATAGTATTATAAATCTGGTTTCGCCCGGTCAAGGTTACAACTATTCTACCCTGGTTGTATCACCAACGGATCGCTCTGAAAACCATATTGTCATCCTAAACAGTGCGTAAGCAGCATCATCGCTTCTGTAAAACCTACATCCTTCGCTTTATGCTTAATCAATCCCCAAACACCTAACAAATCATTTCCGTGCACGAGCACGCGTTTCATAAATCAAACCACACACGACTGCCGCTCAACGACGCTGATAGAGATGAGCGTAACCCAAAATATGTCAATCATGCATCCCTTCTCGGCTCGGTCTAACCGC
Organism: Anopheles farauti; assembly: GCA_000473445.2. Lineage (NCBI taxonomy): Eukaryota > Metazoa > Arthropoda > Insecta > Diptera > Culicidae > Anopheles > Anopheles farauti. The sequence continues at coordinate 7,782,853 of KI915042.1, read as the reverse complement.
TGGCCATGCTCGTCCTTCGTCCTACCGTCCGACATGGGTTCGATCGGCCACCGCGCACACGTACGCTAGCGACATTTGAGGCCATGCCGCGGTTGAGATGTCGGTACTTAAGGCAACACTTCAAAAAACGATCGAGAGTCGTTAGAAACGCGTTCGAGGTGAGATAAGTAAAAGGTTCAACCAAATGGATTGAGAACGTTGAGAAGGGTATGTGTTGGTAACAGAAAAAATGGAACATTTTTTACCGTGTACGATTCAACCAATTGATAGTGCCGACATAGACGCTGGTTTGCGATCGCGATCCAATTCGAGGAATGCATGGACCAATGGTTACTAGGATTGCTTCTGGTTAAGAGAGTAAAAAATGCCGATTCAATTGAGGATACGTAGAAACACTCTGCTCTCCTCACACGTACATTTAATTAACTGCATTTCGTTTGCCAATCGCGCTTGGCACTTCGTCTCGCTTCACGCCGTTCGCAAGATCATGGTTTGGCAAATTTGTGATGTGAACTGGAATTCTAATTACAATAAAGGCATCCTCCCCGAGCGGCGCACTGTCGTCCTATCGGAACTCGTAGACAATGGCTCATTAAGCAGCCCATTTCGATCGGCTAATGTTTCATAATATTTCATTACGGATGGGTAGAAAACCGTAAACAAACAACAAATGCGCCCTGTTCCCTGCTGATAACGCCGATTGATTGTCCATCACGGCGACAGTGGAAAACGATGTACGAGAGGACACCGTGCGTGAGACGCTCCGTTGTTCTTATTTCTTTTGTAGCATACATTGTTTAAAGCTGTACCATGCACGTTACTTTCGATCGCGTATGTTTTGTCTAAATCATTTGTTTGTTTTCAAACAAACTTTCTTCTAACGTCTTTTGGGTAGCAAAAACCCATTCCCAGCAGCTCGTAATGATCACATCACGGGAGGGAACTGATTAATTGAAGGCACGATTGTAGTGTATTTTTCATTTAGTTTCACACAACGTTGCTGACCGAGTACGAATCTTTGTGGTCGTAGTGCGTTTGTACCGGGTCATCTGTTTGGCAATCTTTGTGTTCTACCCTTCGCGTATGTCCTTCCACTAGGGCAGCGGATGATTACAGGCAATAGCCTGCGAGCGAAATTGAATATACTGTTTCGCTTATTTAATACTTTTTGCTACTGTAGTAGCTACAAGTAATTAGCTGAAAATGTGACAAAAATTGATAGTCCCAGGTCCGGGTCATCTAGTCAACTATGATAGAGCAGTCGGAACAATCCTGTTTCTATAATCCATCTTACCACGACAGTTGGTTAGGTCACTTCTTCTCTAAGCAGCGAAGGGTCGAACGGGATCATGTGATGCTCCACCTGTGATGATTTCGATAGTTCGGTGGTTGTTATCATAAACATTGGCATTAATGTGAAGTTTTTAAACGATTTTGATGCTTTTGTATCCGTCGCACATATTTTTCACGATGATCCGAAGTGAATGTAAAAAAATCCGAAATGAACAGGTCTGGACAGGCATGATAAGGCTCACCTAGGGAGTAGAGGTAGTAGAAGACTTCGGTACGAAAGTAACATCAGGCTAGAACATATACAACGGAACTCCAAGCTAAATTGATCATGAGAAACGCACTTACCGGTTCCACAAGATCCTCCACAAGAAGCTATGCGAGTTAATCTACGTTAGTAGGTTGAATCTTTGTATTGCAATTAGGCAGATTCATCTAGGTGTCGTGGCTGATACGAAAGCCAATTTTGCATATTTTTGGATTAAAAGAATCTCGCCATATTCGATTATGAGTTGCATTTCCATCAGAGTGGCATCTTCTAAACATTATTGGAAGATATCATGTCTTCCATCTGGACACATCTGCAAGATCGTTTTGCTTAGGGTTACGTATTCTAGCTAGCAGCCCTCCAAACTGCCCTCCAACTACCGTGAAACATTTCTAACAGTAGAAACAAAAAAGGAGCAAAATTCCGTACCAGTTTTGTGTTATAAATACAGATGTAATGATTAACAAAGTTCCTGAAACCACCAACAAATAAAAATTGGGAGCTATTGAACGTGATACCAGGCACTGCTGCTTATAATTTCAATTATGCTCAACATAGAATATTAACGGCTCCATATCTCGTATGCACCCTGTACTCTTTTTTCCGTGCATCAATTGATTTCAACCATTTGTTTGCGATTGTTTGAAACTCGTTGTTCTTTTGATCGTTTCCGCCGTAACTAAACCCGAGCAGTTCAACGAACTGCTTCTTTCCGCCGAGCATCATTTGTCAGCCTACGCGATGCGGTGATTAGATAGCGGTACTTTGGCGGGATGCTAGGAATCAAATGAGCGCTTAATCCTTTTCTATTGTTCCTTGTCGCTCGTTGAAAAGCCTTTTCTTCTACCAACTCTCGCCTTCTCGGTGATCCTTTCTTTCTTAATTTTTCCCACCGGCTGCTTCCCAACCGTTCGTTGACCCGAATGCACATGCGATCCGTTTCCGTGAGGATAGTCTTAGGCAACCCTTCATCCCAAGTGCAACCGAGTGCGTTGATGCGATGGTGCCACCTGGGATCGGGACAGGAAGACCTTGCCGCTTTGTGTTATGATCTCATCGGCAGGCCCAACGTGTTGGGAACGAGAAAGTTGTCTCACTTTCAGGATTTCGGTACCTCCGGGAGTACTCCCTCCGGAGTTTGTCGACCTCCCGAGGCATTCACTCTCGGCCGAACTGCACCCCCATCGGATCGAGTAATCACCACGTTGCATAACACGCTCATTTCGTCAGGTCATCATTTTGAACGGTTCAGATTCGGATCATAAAACCGCACCGGCCGCTCACTTCAAGCGAATCTCTCGTGGCAAGAACTTGTGGGACGCCACGGCGATCGAGCGTTCGGTAACGTTTCGTGAAATTTTTATGTGTCCGGTCCAACTGAGGTGTCGTAGGTACCCTTCCTGCCGCCTCACAACAAACCCGTTGGGGTTGATCGTGCAAAACAAAAATCATACACAACACTTTTATTCAAAATGACCAAACGATTCTCTGTCTCTTGACGGATGAATTTATATTTTGACTCTCTTCTTGCCCAACAGACCGAACGGCTTTCATTTGCGGCAATCAGCATAGGTATTGGCATAGGTCTCAGGTCTCCGGTGTTGGCCGAAGGCGTTCACGAGCCGTATGCCCTTCACTTTGCGCGTGTGCGAATACACGAATCCCGTCCGGATACTTTCCGTATGCCCTCACGTAATGCAATGCACGCGTAACGTAACGTACAGTGAAGCTCGAACGTTGTTTGAGGTCACTAAATTTCGAACTCGGAATAATGCGTACCTTTCTACTTTTTTGGCACGAAAGCAGCGAAAGCATTCAGTGCCGAATAATATCTGTCTCTGGGAGTCTTTTGATTGTTTCAGTTTGTGTTTCGTTCAATACCGGCTCATCAGTAACGCAAATTGAATAATTAATTTGCACACATTTCGTATGTCTTTCCCATCAATTTGTCACCCTGGCAAGATTGGATTTGTTGCAAGTGTACAAATACGGGTGTGAAAGAAGCAAGAAGAGATGAAAAATTGGTATTTGTCAATAGAAACCTTTTTGTAGGAAAAAAAACACTTTGCCGTCCATTTTCGGTTGCGAATATCCTTTTTGCAATGTTTTGAAACGATCTGAAAGTAAATAAGAGCGACATGCCCGGAAGGGATCGGTAAGATTTAAATCAGAAATCTTTCACCGAGCAACGTTTCAACGTTCATGACTTAATGAAGATGTTTGAAGATCGAAAACACGAGATGCACCTGACCGTGAGAACACATTTTAAACCCATTAAAAGAAGATTGTTATAACCGGATGCAAGAGCTAAAGCAGAGCGATATTAACCAGGAAGGATAAAACTGGTCCAAACATTCCATGGCATACGCTGATGCTTTCTGACATATTAATCAATGCTTTTTCATGTTATTCTTCCAATATTCAAAACATCATTTGAAATATATTCACTCAATAACTAAATTATTGAGTAATTATTATTGATTGAATTATCGAGTAATATAACAAAATGCAAGTAAAATATTGATCGTTCTGCTTTCTGCTAAACGATTATGCTCTTCGTTTTTTTATTGTTATAATTCCATACTACGTTTAGCTTCGTTCTTTTTTAGTTTCAACCGGACAAATCGAATCGGACAAACTATGATACAATTTTAACTAAACAAGTTTCGTATTTGACTTTTTACCTTTCTATTAATTGTTTTTGTTCTACCTATGCTCAATTTTTGATTACATCATAAATCAATAAAATTTGCACAAAAAGAAACTTGGTCGATTGAATATCGAACAGTGCTCATTTTAGCAGCACCCTGATAACAGTCGTTTTTGTTTGTCTCTCCATTCTCGATGCCACCCTCGAATACCATGTGCTATGAAGTGTACAAATAAATTAAGACAAAACAAATGAACTGATTTTCGAACAAAACAGTTGGCTTGTGGCATGCAAAACAAATAAACCCGACGTGATTTACTGCTCGGTGGACAAATAATAAAATGTAACAGAAAGAATTTTTAACATTGATGAAGGTTAAGAATGTAACGTTCCGTAGATTACGTTCACGTGGCAGTGAAAATGATAGGCACAATAGCGCTGCTGCTCCATTGGCATTCGTTTTTTGCCCAGCATTGCCAAACCATAATCGTGTGAAGAAATTGTGGTACTCACAAGTGACATAAAAAAACATTTATTTTTCTTCAAATAGCGTGTAATCGTGATTTGTGCAAAAAATATATGGTGATCGTACATCGTTATCAACAGAACGTTGCAGTGTGTCACTGAGTCACTGCAGTGGGATTGAGTCATTATTTGCTATTAGTGGAATTTGAAAAAAACAAAACATTTTTCTGCTGTTTCGCCAATTTTGTGTCTGATTTTGTACCAATTTGGTAAGCCGAAAAGTTGTTAAAAAAATAAAACAACTAATTCCATTTCATGAAAAATACCCGCTCTTATGTTTTCAGGACACTTTTCAAGACAAATATTGCGATAAATACAAACTATGCAGACAATAAAAAAAATGCAATAAAAATTCTTAACAGTGCAAAAATGTGAAAGGAGAGTACAATGTCAACATCATAATGGAATAATCTCAACGCTACAAATCTATCGCGTATGATCGTGACGTGTTTCCCGTTTAGAAAGTATTTCGGAAATGTTTACGAAGGTTTGCGAAACAAATGGACTTCTGATTTCTTATTCTCAGAACTTTTACAAAAATATTGTGAAATGGTTGATAGTGAGCTGGTCCTGTCACCACGTTGTGATCAACTGTTAGCGGGCCACAAAAAGAGAGAGAAAGAGAGAGAGAGAGAGAGAGAGGAGAAGAAAGAAAGAGAAAGATAAAGTATATAAAAGACGAAGAAAAAAGGGAATATTTTAGCGACGAACAGAATGAATCTGGTTATAGAGGTAGATAATCAATGAAAACCATTTAAGTGAAAAAAAATTGATAAATAACAGCCAATTGTTTGGAATTGATCCCCTACCATTTTTCCCCTAACAAAAAATTAAAAATAAATGGAGAGCTCAAAAGAACATAAATTATCCTGAATTGGAAACATTGATATAAAAAAATAATAATTATGCTAATCTAAAATTTAAGACGTCAAAAGAGCATAGTTAAGAAGCCAAAATAGTGTAATTTAAATAAAAATCCAGTCTTTATGAAATAAAAAGTGATAATAACAAAGGTGGTGAATAAAAAAGGCATTAGTTATGTACCATATATACAATGAAATATCGCAATATATTTTTTGTACACGATTGTAATACTAAGTGTAATAATAGTGTTGGAATACTGCTAGAATGTCCGTTTAGTTGTTAAACAAAACTACTTTAAACAAAAAATTTCCGTGCCTTTATTAGTGTGTTTTCGGTCAGAATATCTTTAGTTTATGTGGCTTTTGAAGAAGGTACTTCAATCTTTTCTTCAAAAGTAACTAGACAGTTACTGGGTTTCGTAAAATGAACATTGAGATTAAAATTACACGAATAGGCCATGAAAGAAACTTTCCATCTTATTAGTCACTTTTAAAGTTTGAACTGGCAAAACGATTTTGATAAGGTTCTGGAGAATAGATCATTACTATGCGGTTGCATTTGATGGCTAGCAAGACGTTCTGAATGCTACACTCGATCGGCGTGGGGTGACACGGATGCAGTGTTAGTAACACTCCACCGAAGTGCATCCATTTCGGATGCATTTCGGTGAAACGTTCGGTAGGACTTCGTTCGTTTCGGGCGTACCGGCGTATCATCGCGATGCATCGGGGTGGAGAAAATAACCGACGACGGAACACGAAGCGGAACCGAGCTCGACCTGCCGCTGGAGTACCCCATTTCTCCCCCAGCGGGTGATGATGTGAGGGAGGGAGGGATTCGACGACGACGTCGACGAAGTTGTTGCTGCCGCGTGCATCGCAACGCTCGCTCGCTACGCAAGCGGTCCCTTTTTACCCTAGGAATGCTCTCTCACCGTCGGACCCACCCGTCCTCGGTCCACCACCCACCGCCAAGTGCATCCACCCGTGGGAGGTACGGCACAGCGCATTCGCCCACGATAGCCGGCACGTGCACGCTGTTTCGAGCTGAAAGCACAACGGAATGGGTTCACTGACACACTCTTTTATTGTACTCTCGTTAACCTCCGCGTCGACCGGATGGGACGGTGGGGTGGGAGAGGGAGAAAACATGCACGCAATCGCCGGGGACGCTGGCGTTCACCGGTGCATCCAGACTCACCACCCATCTCCCTCCCGTACACGTCTATCTCCCTCTGCTCGCCTCCGCTTTCCTTCGTTCTCCTAGCTCGAGGGAGAGTGTGTCTTCACTTCTTCGCGCGCGCGGTTCGCTGCCGTGCTCTCGCGGACTCGGGCATCTTCTTTTCGTGGTTTCGACTCCGCGGTGCTATATTTTGTCGCCGGTTTGTTTTGCTTTTTTTCCACTGCCCGACGTTGGGCGTTGTTGCGATTGGAGCTAGCATGCTTTTTCTGACTTTATTAAAATACATTGGATTCGTCGCGTTTAAACTATAACGTATTCCGATGATTTCGAAATAAATCCAATATAAATTTTGTTCAAACTAATTTTTAATTAAAAATAGATGACGAATAGACAAATAATTCTTTAAGAAAAAGCATATAATTTATTCCTCAATTCTGAGCACCGTAAATCTCTCCGACAGATGACATCGGAAAAAACAACAACAAAACCCGTCCATTCGAGTTTTCTGTTATCTAGGTCTAGGAAACTAAGTTCTGCGGGCGGCACAAAAACAAACAAAAACTCATACATCAATCATTTTTGTAAAACGTTGTCACTCAAATGCACCTAATTAAGCGCCAGCGATAATTTAGCTGAGGAACGATTGGTTTTTGTACTACCACGTAACGTTTTTTTTTGTCTGTCGTTCGAGGTGCTCTATTTAAAGGTCTCGCTCTTAATGATAACCAGTAATAGGTCTGGCGAAGCTGGCGAACAGATTAGACAGTGATGTTCCTCAATTGGTAAGGTCAGAGATAGTAATGAGAGATTTGTTTTTAAACGGAGGTCTATATTTTTTATCACTCGAAGCTATTGGGCCTGCAATAGGCGATTCGATTCGGGCTCGGTGAAATTGATAATAAAAACCTGTTAGTTATTTTCTATCTGATTTCGTTTTCATAAGCCAATTTTTGTATGTTAACACTGGTAGTACATAGTCATTATTAAAATAGTTTCGATCCAGAAATTTAATGCAACAATTTTGAACATTCGTTTTTATAAAATTTCCATCGTAAATAAGACACTTGTCTGATAGTTTTCACCAACTAGGTAGAAAAGCATAATGTAATAGAATATTCTTTCATGTTTTTGATAGTAGCAATAAAAATATTAGGATAATCATGAATAAAATTATGTTTTTTATTTATAAGTTATCGGTACTGACATCATATGAATGAAAACACGTATAAAGAAGAACATAATCATTATTTTCAATTAGACATTAGAATGAGTTCATTCGAACGTACGGACAATTATTTTTTTACGATATATTCATTCGATTGCCATGTGTGATACGAATGAGATGCAAGGAAAACGAAAAAAAAGGACGAGCGCTTAAGATGTTTTAAATCAGAACTGCTTTCTGCCAGGAGAAAAAAGCTTCCATCTGATTCCACTATTTTAAGCAATAGTTTTATCACACATTGTTTTCTTCAGTTTATTGTTTTACAATTGAGATTTAACTTGAATAAACGAATAAGGTATGAATAATATGAAAAACTAATATTTATTTCAATTTTCAACACAAAAAAAAATGCAACCGAAAATGATAACAATTACGTTTCGTAATCCCTAGAAGTGATCACAAACCACAAACAAAAACGTCAAACCGGAAAATTAATGCATCATCTTGTCAACGAACAGACAACTGCAAAAATAAATTGAAGCAAACCCAACCCAACAAAAAAATACATCAGCGCTCCTTGAGGTACAGCAACACCAACAGGGCAAGTTGATAACATCGGCTTAGAAAACGGGTTTTTACTGTGACCGTTGGTGAAATTTCTAATTACCCTCCGTAATTGAGTGTGTTAATCTATAATTTAGTAAGAATTTTTTGTTAGTGCTTTGAAAGTTGATAGTGAGGTAGTTTTGTCGATTTGGCTTAAGAAGAAAAGAAAAACATTCGCCCATCAATCACGTTTTTTTTATTGCCTGCGGGTGTGTATTACGTATTAGGCAATGCAAAAAACTAATTTAAAATATCTCTATCAATCTCTTCGGCACAAATTGCAATACATACTAATAACAAGATCCTACCGAATAAATCTACCACACATGGGCGCTATGTATTGCTGCATCACGACTTAATGGCAAATTTGATGACAGAGTCCGAGTTCGATAGCTGTCAGCGTCTTTCGTGACATCGAATCGAATTAGTCGTGTCGAAGGGGGCCTATATGCTTCGTTAAATCTATCGCAGCATCGCTGCTGATCCTAATGAGCCTAAAACCTCGAGGAAGACAACACGGGATGCAAAAAGAGTTACGTGACATGGTTTGGCTGTCGACAGTAACATGGGTGACAAATGTAAACCCTTCCTAGCTCGGGATCAGTTAGAACCGGTCCATGCCGCGAGCGTGCGTGCGAGGTATGCGTTATGGTTTTTTTTTTGTCTACTTGTACATCAACATCGGCTTTCTGGTCGTAATCTCCGACGGTCACGTTTTCCTGTTTGGCTTACAACTAAAGAGAATTTGTTACTAAAGGAGAGGATTTTGGTTAATTAACAGTTATTTTGGTAACTATTTGACCTAAAAAGTACATCACACCTTACCTTGATTTTGCCACATTTGGTAGTTTTCTCAATCGATGTCTAACCGGTAGGAATAATAAAATGAACAAATTCGACACAGGTCCTTGAGATACAGTTTTTGCCGTCTCACATTTTGCATGATCTGCAGCAAACCATAAAATATTGCAATTCCGAAACGGTATTAGAGCTACGTTCATTTAAAAAATGTACAGCCTCAGGCGGCGACGGTCACGAGGGTTGATGGTGCTCTTGTTTCACGTATGTCGTGTGTTCTTCGGTAGCATTTGACATTTCGCCCCATTAATCCCTGCACAAAAGGGGCCCACCAAATCCCACCGCCAAGGTCACACATTTCACACATTTTTGTTATACTACACACTCCAAATGCAGCCAAACCCTCGTGCAACCGTCGGCACGCACCCACTGCTGAAGTGTAAGCTTCCAAATGTGGCCCGAAGGCTCGCCGCCGAACGACGGAGCAATAGTCAGCGCACGACGCTTAACAAACGCTTAAACCGGCGCGTGGACCTAACCTTCGTGCGAACGCAGCCACGCGCTGCGTTCGGTCGGTCTGCCAATCCATCACCGTCGGTTTAAGCAAACGCCACGTGCCGTCCGATATTAATTGCCGTGCGTGTATGGTCCCGCGAATCCGTCAAATCGGCGCGGTTGACACGGTTGGTTGGGAAGGGTGGGGGGAGAGTGGGGTCGGTGGGTGGCTGGAGTAAAACCGGTTTGAACCGGCGCTGGAGCGGCCTCGTCGGACTGGTCAGTAGCAGGTCCGATCTCAGCGCGGCAAAGCGTTTTGCGATCACTATCGATTAGCCTAGTTCGGCGCAGGGTGCTAAGTGCCGAGAACATGATTGTGGGACGCTGGCAAGATCCTGTTTCAGATAAAATCTACAGGAAAACGACGACGTGTTTTTTTTTCGTTTGTTGTTGTTGTTGTAATGCTTCAAAGGGATCGTTTGGGGCCAGTTGTAATAATAGCGTAAGTTTTTGTAAGTGTATTTTTATACGTACACACAAGGAAGAGGAGGGTTTGTATTGTTTTGACTAACCCTATTTTTTCTTCCAATTTCCATTCTAATCACTAATTGTTATTACCTGACCTGTTATTTTCATTTATTATTTTCATCATGAATTTTTAATGTCTAACGCCTAATATTAAGAAACATAAAACCAAACAAATCAAAATGGTATTATTTATTACGGTTTAAAGTAGATTTCGAGTTTGTTCATGTTCATCCGACATTCAATTTTGGAATATTTTATACAAAATCACAATTATGATTATTCATTATCCATTTCTTCGTGATTCGGATGAATATTAAAACGCATGAAGTCTGTTACTGTATCTTTAAGACAAGCAATATGTGAAGCCATCCGCTAATGGCAAAATTAGTTTAATAGAGCTAGTATCGATCAAAATGTCCCGCTTGGCAGGTGTACGAAACAGTAGCGAAGATAATAGAAGACAGTGATAGGTGATAGGTGATCACACTTTTGAAAGTCGTCCAAGACGGTAAACCTGTCGCAACGGACGATTCTGATCCGGCTGCCTTTAAGACGTATACCCTATTAGGCAAACTTGTTTGATACGGGCTCATACATGCATGTTAAAAAATTCATCCGTATCATATTGAAATTGAGTGAACTTTGTGGGAAATATGTCAACAGCTAATAACTTTTGAGCTCAAAATTATTGAAAATGAGCGGAAAATAAAATATCCTTTCAGAAGCGATCGAGGTTAACGAGCAGGGCGATATTTTAAATACACACGTTACAAGAGGAAGTTGTTCAGGAAGATATACATGAAATGGCTACTGAGTTCAGAGCATGTTTTGGTCCAACTCAGAGGAGGCGTGTTAACCCCGGACCAAGTTTGGTGAACTGGCGGGGGTTTTTGACGCTGGAAGGGACACGTTAGGACACGCTTAGGAATGACTGACACCATCGCGCGAAGGTTTCTATTCACACAGCTAATTGGGTCATTGTAGACAGTTTCAATGGCGCCCATCGAGATATAAGTGTAATTTAAGGGGTGCTATTAGCAGCACAATCGAATTCGTTCTTATTAAAATTTATTTACTTTACTTTCCCGTTTTGTGTGTTACATTTAATTTAAAATTAGTTCGGACTCTCATATAACTTCATGACTTACTAGAATTAGGATACTTTCTTCAATTAATTCTATCTTAACTAGATAAGACCCAAAAAGATCCAACGAAAAACCACACATTAACGCAAGGCAGGACATTTGCCTGCTTAATTAAGTATAAAATTACACACGTCAGTATGGTTCTTAGGAATGTAAAATATTACAGAAATTATTTCTCACACAATCATTAACACGGTCCACTGGTGCATTATCGTCATGGAAAGTCACAAAAAAAACGCGAATAGATGACTTCATTCCGACACAAAATTACTCTAATGCCAATGAAATACGCCTTTCGGTGCCCCCACTCTCTCTTTCTCTCTCTCTCTCTCTCTCTCTCTCTCTCTCTCTCTCTCCCACACACACACACACTCCAAAAACCTAACTCCCTAAACCCTTATCTCACGCAAATGACTTTCACTGGCGGACCTTGCGCTTGCGTTGCCAAAGGATCGCGATCGTAGGCACCACGTGGCACCAAGGTTTATCAGCCACGCGCCGTTTACTAAAAAAATAAACATACACAACAAAAGGCAGCGCGCGCGGGTCGCGTGGAAGGTCACACGACCCCCGAGCAGAAGAAGAAGAAAAAAAAACGCTTTCCAAAGACCGAACCACTGCAATTCGTCAAACGTGTGGCCGAAACGTTCTATCGGTTTCGTACCGCCTGTCAAAAACGGGTCCGATTAACGCTTGGACCATGGCTCCAATGGTCGATCCCGTGGCTCGCCGCTCGCTCATGGGAAGCTAACACGTACACGTTCATTTTCCAACCCTTGCATTTTAAATACACATTCATACACACACATCCACACCCGATCTGTAGCCGGTGTTGCTGGCTCGCTTCTTGACCTGCGCCTGCTAAGGACCGGGTGCCGTTCTCTTTCCGATCGTTAGGTTTCCTTCCCCCGTTCCGTGCTTCTTCGGCTGCAGCGGAAGGATTTCTGATTTTTACACGCTAATTGTCCACGCGCAGCCGATTTAAAACAAAATAAAATCACCAACTCCAACACGCTAGCTGATAAGTAAGTGGCATTAATCATTCGCGGCAGTTTCAATAAATTGTTTTCTTTTTTCGTTCCGCTGCGATCACCGAGCCAAGACTTGCGCGATTTATCGTAGCTCGTGTGCCGTTTTTTTTAAGGTTTATTTGGTGATTTAAAAACTGTTATGATCATTTCACAACACATGAAATTATTATTAAATTTATGATATTTATGTTCACCCCACACCAGTCATTGCAACACGGCCGAAACAAACGCGAATAGAATCGTTCCACCGATAGCCTGTGCCATCGCAGACGCGTACGAGTTTTGGCTCCATTGCGGAACAGATTGCGGAAGTTCCGGGCTTAATGATGTGTCTGGTTCGGGCCCAAGGCAAACGGACCAATCGCTGCCAGCGCGAAACGATGCTTGTATAATGAGCAGCGGGCTCGCAAAAATACCACCTTCCTCCCGCCTGATACGACTTTTTATGGTGGTTGGACGGTAGGTTCGGCAGAGGAGCTGAGCTGAACGGAACTGGGGGTGCCGGAGGGAAAAGGGGACTTAAGGTTACGAAAATGAAGTAATTTGGTGATTAGACGAGATCGAAAGCTGGCGACGTATTCACGCCACGCGCGCCCATCCTCGACACTTCGCAAAAACGGTTTTTGTGGTGGCGTCGTGGTGGTTTTTCTTTTTTTGGTCGGTTTTTTTTTTGACTACCACAGCTGAAGCAGCGGAAATCATCGCAATCGCCAATAAACACATCGTTGACCCATCACCCCGGCAACGCTAATTTCGAAGACCGTTCGTGTGCTTGTGCGATGTTTGTCGATGATTTGGGGCTAGAATTTGCATTACCGCTGGCACAGTAGCCGTTGCATAATAGATAAATGATTTGTTAAAATTGATTTTTATTAGGCTGACTAATTGTAACAATGTAAGGGCAATAGGAAGATTATTTACGCAAATAGGTAAATAAATTCATGCTAGATAGGTGAGGATTATTTCAGTAGAGCAATACTAATCAAACTGCTTGACTCTTGAATCCTTGTTCGACCTGGTGCCTTAAGCTACAAGAGATTATCCTTCCAAGCCAAGTCTAGATTCGAATGCAAAATCCCAAAAACTAGGAACGATATTTCTAAATTAGCTGCCTATGCTAGATAATTTATTTACTAGTATTTTGGTTTCGAAACATTTTCTGAAGTGTCTACTTATTTTTTAAATATAAAAAAAGTCATTGAGACTCTCTTTTCGAAAGTTACTTGCCTAAATGCGAAGATAGATCAACACTTCGTCCATGTTTTACCGAATAAAAAACAATCAAAAAAGAGCTTCTCGGATAAAAACATGTCCTTAAATTCAGAAAGTAATTTATTTGTAATTATTTCGACGTAAACAATACACCCTTTGCACTTAAAACGTGAAGACTTCACATTAATAAAAATGTAATGTGAAAATACGTAGCACCTGGTATAAGGGATGAACGAGCATCATAAACATACCTTTGCTAGCTAAGAGCACGTAAAATGAACATATGAATTTAGTTTTTTCTATACATTTAGAGTTGTCCTGGAATAGTTGATCTCAAGACTGTAAAAGTATTTTACATGATATCTTAATTTGACACAATTCATTAGACCATTGAACGACGAGACAAATTTACGAGAACAATAACTGCACTAATCACCAGAATGGCGGTCACATTAGACGTTTTTAAACAGCATACTTAACTAAAAAACATTTATGGAGCAATGAAACCCAAAAAAAGTCATAGAATGAGCCTATAAAATGTATTCTTATCAACTAGCAATAAAATTGGAATGCACTCATTATTTGCAACCTATGCAAATCTAGCAAAGTAAACATGAGCTGTAAACACCGGAGTAAACATGAGTATACATTCTATGGATGTGTTTTTTTTTCTTTTTCCAATACAAATAAAATGAATAAATATATAGCCTTGAAGAAGATTAATAACAGATCGCGTTTCATTTTAATTGGTTTTGGTTAAAAGAACTGCTACTCACCATTTGGCTTAAGATCTTTTTCAGTATCAAAAGAATAAACCCATTAGAAACTATGTTTTGGAAGATTTATTTTGTTTATTTATTTATTAGGTTTTCAATACGTCAAGATTTGTGGTTTTCGTTTATAATTTCTGTTCGTATTTTATCAATATACCTGAATTACTTAGAAATTATCTTATTAAATCATACGTAGTTTATAATATTGTTTTTAAATGTAGCTAGGATACAAAGAAATTATTTTTAATCAAAATACGATACAAAAAACAAAAAAAATCATCAAAATGTAATGATCCAATTGGATAAAACTATAAAACTAACTATACCTAAAACTAATGATAAAATTAAAACATAAATCTCATTTTTTCATATTTTAACTTGTATGAGTAATTACTTCAGAAGGAAAATCAATCAATCAATTTGTCTATCATATCGTCAACTCCCATGACGTTGCAGTGTTTATGCGCCCAGTTAAAGCTTCAATTAAAGAATTCTAGTGTTTATTGTTTGTAAGATCCTCTAAAGATGTGCCTCGCGGCGAAGGACCTTATTTCAAAGCAAGAAGGTGATGGAAATATTATTACGAAATAATGAATAAAATTAATTACATTATTCAAACGATCGTGACTTATATTAAATGAGAAGACAATTTTTAACAAACTAAGACAAACAACTAAGCAAACGCATAGCAGCCATTTGTACAATTGTAGGGTATTAAAGTGTTTTAAATAAGTATTTTGGAAACGGAAACATAATAAGTAGTTCGGATATGGTAAAGTAAGGGGAATAACATTTTGCATTGGAGTCGATAGGGCGTAAAATTATTTATAACATCCTTTCATACATATTTCGCGATCAAAAGCCTTAAAATGCTCACCCTGCACATGTCCATGATCGCGCACCATCAGAGCGCAACTAAACGCACCCCTCACTCCGACGGCACAACAAAGCGAAATTCGACGGAAAAACCCGAACCTACCTTTCCGAACGAACGCCGAGGCCGAACGTTCGGCAAAAATCTTCCCCCTCCCTTACTCGACGGCCGGAGCGAACAGCAAACGAACAAACGCGAACGACGTCGTCGCCACCGCCGTCGCCACCGCCGTCGCCACCGCCGCCGTCATCGTCGCCATCGCCACTGCCGCTGCGCCACTTGCACAAACCGAGAACACATTCCTGCCTTCGTGCGTGACGTCAGCAGCAGCAGCAGCAGCGGCAGCACGGTCGGGACTCATCCACCGAGCACGGGCCGCCGTGTGCGGACGCGAAATGTTGTGCCGTACCTCCACGTGCCCTAGAAAAATGTAGTTTGCGCGCGGTGGAAACGGCAACGGCGACGACGCACGGCAGCGTATGTGTGTGCGAGCGAGCGAGCGAGCAGCACGGAGATGATGATGAAGCGCGCGCGGTCGCTCACACTCGAGTCTGTAGAGCGCACACCGCGCGCGCCCGTCAACCACCTTCTCCCTTTCGGGCAGCGTCCCCATCGCGTTCGCATTCCCTTCCCGGGCCGTCGTCTCCTCCTCATGGGCTGCTTGGTTTGTACAGCGAGCGCTGGGCGTGTGTGCGTCGCACAACACAGGCAAGGTGGCTACGGGCACAATCGGAAGGGGGTGCCGGGCAGGTTTTGATGAAAGGGCCCACCGCCATCTTTCCCCCCCCCCCCCCCCTCCCAACTGCTGCTTCCGCCCGCGGGTCTACACCACGGTGTGTGGTGACACCAGGAGTTTCGATCTCCGTCCGAAACTCAGCCGCACTGCTTGGGATTTCATATCACACGACTACAACTAAGAGCAAGACTACGACTACGACTACGAGTCCGACACGATAATAACGGCCCCCGGTTTGGTTTGACGGCGGTGCTGGGGATTTTGTGTCGGTGTAGTTTTTTGAGAAATTCCACATCCTCGCTTCTCCAACCCCGTCCCAGACCCGCTCTAAACAGCATAAGCTGTGGAACAACAACAAAAAACACACACACTCAGGCTTTTTACAACAAAGCAACTGTCGCTGTCATTTTCTCGCGATAGGTCGAAGCAGAATTAGCAGGAAGTAGGCCTCGAACAAAACGCGTGTGTCAGTGTGTGCGTGTGTGTGTGTGTGTGTGTGTATGTGTGTGTGTGCATGACGGAAAGGACTTCGTTGGGCAGTGCAAAAAAAAAGGAGAGCTTCTTTTTCCCTTGCGGTAGGACTCGCTTTTTTCGAACCGTCAAACAATCAAAACCGTCAACGAAACAAACGGCTAATATTGTTTGCAAATGATTCACAACACAGTCTTGATCTCGAGATCGGCCGCCGGTAAGTGCGAAAGAGAGTGAAAGAGAGGAAGTGAGAGTGTATGTGCATGCGGGCGAGTCAGTAATTTCGGTTGCACAAATTTAAGTCATTACTTTCGATGAAAACCCACGGTTAAATAAAATATCCATTCCCCGGTGCGCGGTGTGCTTTCTTCTGCTTTCCTGGCCGCGAGTGAGAACGAACGAAGGTCCAAGCGTGTGTGCGTGTGTGTGTGTGCGTCGTCCAGAGCATCGGTTTTGCTCCAAAATTGCGCAGCCAGCCCTGCCTGCCCTACCTGCCCTGCCCTGCCTTGCTCCTGCCTGCTTGGAGCAGATGCGAGAGAGCAGCGAGAAGCGCTCATGTTGTTCCGCGAGCCGCCAGTGTGCTGTAAGCGCTAAAATTTATCGTTCATTCATTGCTGTGCCGAAAACCACACCAGAAACAGCAAGCGCGGCGTGTGTGTGAGAGTTGTTGATGATCTCGTCGTACGGCCCAACACCGGGAAAGACCGTCGTGGGTTTATGTGCCTCTGGTGAGCCGAGTGTGTAGTGTTGTTTGGTTCTACAAATCAAAAAGTCGACTTTTGGCCGTGCATTAGTGACAAGAATTAAGAAAAAAGCAGATGCTCCACGGGGGGGTGGGCCGCGTTTTCGTGAAACAAGACAGCATAAGCATAAACACCACCAAAAAACCGTCACAACCGTCACGAACGTTTTTTGGCAACACCTAAGTGCGGATATAAAAAAAGAAACCAGGAAAGCGGTGTGCGTGTGTCGGGCCGAGTGTTTCTCTGCTGAGGCTGAGGAGGAGGTAATTTGCTAAACGTTTTTCACCCCCCACCACCATCCCCGGCCGGTAAGAAAGCCTAGGTCAATAGCGAATCTAGTGGATGTGCGACGCTTTTTTCTTCCTCTTCTTTTTCTCTCCCTCTCGCTCTCGGCCACTGTTGTTGCCTTCTTCGCCTACCGCGACCGTTACACGCGCGGTTCAATTTAATCGCGCCCGTTGTGTTGTGTTTGCATGGTCAGCGTGTGTGTTGTGAGTGTGTGTGTGTGTGTGTGTGTGTGTGTGTGTGAGTGTGTAATGGTGAAGATCCCAGTGCATCAAACCCCGCGACGTCTCTAATCAATCAAACGCAGCAGGCGGGTTCGAGTGTTGACGCCACACGGCAAAAGTGTTCGGGTTTCGCCGGTTTGGGTTCGATTCTCGGTTCGTGCCACACACGCCGACACAAGCCCCGTGGTGACGGGCGACGTTTTAGTTTTTCCTGAGTACGGCGCCAAACATCGCACAACACAGGGCTCGGAAAACATCTTCTGTTCCATTCCGTGGAGGGAGAAAAGTGTGTCTGCTGAATACGTTTTTCGTACACTTTTTAAAGGGTTAGCAGTGGACCGTGGTGAGATCGTTAGCGACAGAAAAAACTAATAGTCAAGTAACAAGAAATCTTTTCGTCTTTACCAAAGCCAAGTGAGTGTGACAAAGTGTTCTTTTTGTGATTCATCTCCACCGCCGATTCTAATCTGAAACGCCGACCCAGAAGCGTTAGGCGTTACTATGTAGCGTAACGCCGTGCGCGTGTTTTCTTCTCTCGGCTGTCTCGGATGTGCGAATGAAGCAGCAAAAATTAAACCGAAAAATAGTGTGTGGTATTATCGTGCACCGGGAAAGTGAAACAAATGAGCAAGTGAGCGTTGTGTGGTTCGAAAACAATTCCACATGAAATTTGTTGTACACCACCGGCGAAGCAGTTGCTGAAAATCGGGGCCCTTGGCTTCTCATATCATCCCGACACCGAAGCGGGAAGTTAAAAGGTGAGTGAGAAATTGGTTTTTCATTCTAGAATATATTTCAACGAAAAGCAACACAGCTCCTGTCGGCATTTTGGGGTACAAGCCGCAGACGAAGCCAAATCAAAAAGGGAATCGTAACGAACGAAACACGGTGAAGAAATTGTGAATAAAACTCGATTGATAAAATATGTATAAACGAAAAAAAAGTATAAAATAATGAACCATCTCTCTTTCCGACGTAAACCTTTCTCTATAACACTCTCTCCCTCTCTCTCTCTCCGTCGACTGTATCTTTCTCTTTCGGTTGCAATTTTCGGTCTCTTCTTCGTTGCAGCCGGTGTCTTCTTCACTTTAACCTTGAAAATGGTTATGCGTACAACCGGCCACAGGGTGCCTCGGATAGCGTCCACGAGGCGCATCACATTTACGACACTAGGGAAATAATTTGCGCCCGGGAAGAGTTTGAAATTTTGGGTAGGAAGAATGTACCTCCAGTGCTTGATTACCAGTGCTGGTTTGTTTTGTAGTAAAAAGAAAGGTTTCTATTTGGCATACGTGTTTTGAAAGGCACCGGAATCGTTCTAAACTGCCGCTTTGTTTTTGGTGGTGCATGCGCACGCCCTTCGCCACATTTCGAAACGCAATTGCGTTTGTTTCGTTCGTTTCTCCAAACGCATAGGCATTCTTTCTGGTTTCCAGTATGTGGGGAGGAGGGTGGGCAGCGGTACGGAGAGTAAAACATGATGAAGATTTCGCATTCGTTTTCTCTCTCTCTCTCTCTCTCTCTCTCTCTCTCTCTCTCTCTCTCGCGACTGTTCTTCTACAGTACAAAAGAGGGACACCGATAACAAACATCTCATTTCGGCTTCAATTCTTGCGCAATCAGGTTTTTTTGTTTCGCTCTCTAACACCCAAAACTCACCATAGTAAGCGGCCATGAAATTTGCAGATGAGACCGACACACATACGCTCAGATTGGAACGATGTGTTCGTAAAGGATGGGACGGTGGCGAAAGGGGAGATTTCGGCAATTTTTGTGCGAGGCCTACCGTGACCTATCTCTAGATGAAAAAACTGATGCCTAACGTGACTGACTGACGATGTCTGATTAGATTCGACACCAAATTCGTCGAAGCAAACTTGGCTTTTCATATGCTGCAGAGGTTTCTCGTGTGCTTTTGCCTAGCAACAAAGTTTTCGAGGTCCTTTTTTGCAAAACTTTCTTCCCACATTTCATCCTTTCGCTCCTCGGAAGCGTTAGTTTTCTTGGTGCAGCTGCATTGAAATCACTTGTAGAGTTGCATAAACCTGCATCGAACGCGGAGGGTCGCAGTTGATTGGTGGTTCCTTTTTATGCTGCGCAGTCGCTCCACGCCAAATTTCATCCCAGCGTGTGTGTTTGTGATGCATGTATGCAATTCCTGTTCGCGAACGAACAGCGAAGCCCCTGCTCGCGGGAATGGACAATTTAGTGAAGTGGGATGGTTGGTGCCTACCATAGCGCTCGGCTTCACCGTCTTCGTCCGTCAGTGGCTTTAATAGTCGTTGCACATGCACTTCTTTGAATGCGCTTGCCCCGCCACGGAGTGTTTCGCTTCGCTGTTTCGGTAGTGGGGAGAGGCTTTAGATGTTGGTCCTGGCTCTTTCTAATGACTCCCCGGTGTTCGGATTGGCCGGGGTGAGTCGTGTTTACTAGTTCTTCGTCTTGAAATGGTTCTATTCCATTGCTCATTATTTCAGCGAATACGTTTCGCGCTAGCTAACGACTGTATGGTCCGAATGGTTAGAAACCTGACCAAGTCCTGAGTGGAAGTACTCGAGGGGATATTTAGAAACGAATGTACTGACATAACATTCGAGAGGAGCTGTTCATAATTTAAGTAGCTTCATTCTCGGTTATGAGTTCTAACCTCCAGCTCTAACTTTTTCTCTGTGTGCGACATCTGGGAAAGACCAGGACCACCAATATATCAATGTATAACGTCTCAAAATTTGCTTTCGGATGTTGCCTAGACCATCGCAAGATAGTTTGACTGTATTGCAACACATCCACAAAGTAACACTTCGTTATCTCATCGTTGATTATTAAGTATTAGAGCTCTCTTACAGGGTGCAAAAGAGAGAAAAGGAGCAAGTGCGTTTTTTTGAAAATCTCCCCAGAGACGCATCCAGCAACCAATTTTCATGGTCAACGTTTTTGTTGGCGCGCTGTGCATCATTACACGACAGCATCGAGCATCGTACCATCGATCGATACGAAAGTGTCGACTCTCTTCAAAAATCTCCCTTTGTGTTTTGCTCCAAAAAGCCGTTTGCTTCTCTCGTGCCGATCTAGTTTCTCTTTCACACAGAATCCTTTTGCTGCAAGGAGCATATCACGTACGCAGCCATCTTGCTTGGGATATGGCTGCGTTTCAGCAATCGGTCGTAGGCAGGGCAGCAGCAGTAGGCCGTTTAGGCAGACAAACACACCGAGCAGGGATCGCGTTTCCCGTTACAACGCGTTTGCTGTTGTGTGTGGTTGTGGTTGGATTCGTAACTCTCTACGCCTCTCTACACACAGCACTACGGAGGGTAATTTTCAAAAGCGCCTCAGCCCGCTCTTCATCCCCTCACCCGGGTGTAGGGTTTATGCAGAGTGGGCTTTTCTCTTCTGCATGTGTGTGTGTGTGTGTGTGTGTATGTGTGGCTGTTTCTGTTTTGCGGAGGTCATTTTGAAAGTCAGGCCTGTGTAAATGTGTATGCCGAAAATGGTCTTCCAACGCGATGATACGTTACAGTGAAGTAGCTGGAAGAAAACGAGAGAAACAGTGCGGAATAGAGCGAGAGCAGGTTCGAAACATGCTGGGCCTATGGTTTTGCGTGATATTTTCGGCTGGATGTGTGAATCTAACGCAACGCTGCCATACCTGACCTGCCCTTTCCGCGAACGGCAGAAGCACCACTTACATGGGTCCCCGCTGGTGTATTGCGTGCATGTATTGGTGCGATGGACGTATTTTTCGGTGGAGACCTTCCCATACACACCGGACCTCCGTTCCGGGACGGTGTTGTTGATGATGATGATCAAGCATATGCCCCACTGGATAGTGGAAGCTATGAAGTAAGAGAGAGAGAGAGAGAGAGAGAGAGAGAGAGAGAGAGAGAGAGAGAGAG
>KI915042.1:7657736-7760995 GCA_000473445.2 Anopheles farauti | reverse complement strand
AAGAGAGAGAGAGAGAGAGAGAGAGAGAGAGAGAGAGAGAGAGAGAGAGAGAGAGAGATGGATTTTTCGTTTATTTTTTATGCTACTATCGGCGGTAAAACGAGCATATCCACGTTGGACGTACACGCGCTGCTCGTTCGTTCGCATCCCACCATTTGCTTTTTATTTTCTTCTTCCTCACGCACACACCACCGAAGGGAGGGGAACATTTTTAGCAAAGCACACACGCCCCGTCACGCGCCCTAAGCACAGTAGGCTTAGGAAAGGTTGTGTATTTTCGCACAACTCCCCTTCCTGCTTTCTTCCCTCTCTTTCTCTGCTTGCCGGCAACATTTTGTATCGCACCATCCGTTTTTTTTTTATTACCTCCGCCATCTTTCCACTCGAAGAGCGGCGTTGCATATTATTGAGGTAGTGTTTTTTTAAAATTCTGCTACGAATTCGATTTTTGTGTGCGTGTGCTTGTGTATTGTTTGACGTGTGCGGAAGAATATCTAAGCACATTAGAAGTCAAGGATGATGGGTGGTGGAGAGCCGCGTGGCGACGACACGAAATTACGGTTCCGCGAAACCTTCAAACACACTCACAAACACACACACAGAAAGGCACAAACGCATGAGAGTGTGTTTTTCGGCCGAAAAGCCGACGACGTTGGAGTGGTCAGTGTTGGGGCGTTGTTGGTAGACGACGTTTCCCCTCCTGCCTGCCCCTGCTGCCCAGGTGGATTTTTATTGTTTGTGGTGTTTTCGATACGACCGTGCTCCTGCTCTGGTTCGCATTTTTTTTTATTGTATACGTTTTATTTTTATACTGGCGCTTTATTGCACGACGACCTAGAAGCATTCCCAAGTTGTTTTTCTTGATGAGTTCTCTAAAGATGGCGCCGATTTATCCGGTTCCAGATGACGCATTGGGGGTTTTTTGGAAGTCTTTTCTTCTTGTGTAATTCCCAACATCGGTGCGTAAGGCTTGCCCAACTGCGTATCAGTTCAACGAACTCCAAAGGGGTAGAGCGTTGGAGGGGTGGACATTGATTTGATTTCTCCCATTGCGTGGCTTTGGGGTCGTTTTAGGGGAACTTGTTTCCCTTACGAGCGCGATCTTGATTACTGCTTAACCGAAGGCGCCAGGCTTGTCGCGAGCCATAATATGTCGAGGTTACGGCGAGATTTGGGCGCAAGGATTGGTGTGATGCTAAGCAGCGCAAAAGGAAAGAAACATCATCATTTAGGTCAACCAACGCAGCAGTGAAACATGACCGATTCCGACCGAGATGGACTTTAGGAACCAAACTTGTGATAACCTTTCCGAAAAGCCTAGTGGTCGCCGCCTCGCCTTTTGCGATTGAGAAACCCGGCACGGCACGGATGGTATGATTTGGAGTGGGAAGCCTAGAATAACAAGTTCCCCCTGAGGCTGTAGGGCCGCTAGCATATATATGCGTTTGGTTGTTCCTAAGCAACTTGACCGTGCGATGCAATGGCCACCCTTAGCACATGCATCACTGAGATTAGATGAAACATCCTGCTCCTTCTTGGGGTAGTAGCAGCAGTAACACAAGAAAAAAAAATACTAAAAACTGCACACACACAGGAGGTAGCGAAGCAGAGGCCGTCCGTAAAACGACATCGACGGCCTACCGCGAGTTAACTTGACGAGGTCGAGGTATTTTCAAACGCCGCGTTTGTGTGTGCCTATCGCCGAAGCGTGTTCCGACAGGCCGCGGGAAGTTCGTTTCTGTTGTTTTTTTTTTGTGTTTTTTTTTGTTCGCTGCCCGCACTCCGTGTGTGTGTTTTTGGGTAGTGTTACACGAGGTGAGGAAGAAACCCGGAGCGAGGGAGAGCGCTGCTCGCTCGCTCGTCCGTTCCCAACGTATCGCTCGAGCAGCGTGAACAAGTGAGAGAGAGTGAGCGAGAGAGCGTGAGACGCCGCAACGCAATCGGTACGAGTGAGTGGGCACGAGTATCGTTTGAACAGCGCCACACACAACACCACACAGAGTGCAGAGTGTGGTGGCAGCAGCGCAGCGCAGTAACCCGGTGAAGACGGGAGCAGCAGCAGCACTCTACCGCTCTCCCAGTCTCGCACTCTCGCTCTCTCGTGCACACTTCGTCTCGTTGCGCTCGGTTCGAAATTTCATTCGCACGTGGAGGTACGGCACAACATTTCGAGCGAGTGTGAACTCGCCGTCGTCGTCGTCGTCGTCGCCGTCGCCGTCGTCGCCGTCGCCGTCGCCGCAACCTACCCGAACCGCCCGGGGGTTCGTTGTGCGCTTCCAGAACGAACGAAACCCCGAACGCCGCGGAGGTACGGCACAACGTTGCCGGCAGCGTTTGGTGGCGCGTGAATACATTTTTTTCTGCGAAACATCTTCTTCGCATCTTCTTCTTCTTCCTCCTGGTGTGTGTGTGTGTCCTTAAGCATGACGGGGAAACGGCGACGGGGCCGTGCAATTTGGGTTGTTTTTCTTCAGGCTTTTTTTTTTCGCTGCGGATTTTGTTTTGCACCTTCAAATTTGTGCAAAGAGTTGCTTTGTGTTTGCCGCTGGATGGGAAAAATCATTCTTAAAGTGTGCATATCCATACCTAATAGTCCCTTTCACGAGCTGCTCGCCTACTGCTTCTGCTGCTGTGCGTTCGCCTACTTTGATATGAAACATGCAGAATATTGCAGATTAAGGTATGGGGAGAGAGGGTGATGGTAGCCGGGGAATGAGAAGTTTTAAACTGTGATGTCGGGCAGTGCCCAAGCAACAACCGCCAAACATCGATAGGTCAACGCGTACGCATTGGCAGGAAGTAAGCGTCGAGAAAGGCAGTTTTTTTTTGACATGCGAAAACTTGAATCCGTTGTCCGTTTGTGGCAAACATTGCCCAAAAACAGGGCCGAGTTCTGCCGCTATCCTCTGAGCCCCGCTAGGAATGGGTTTTGATTTTTTTTAAGTCGCTGGTTGTTTTTTTTCTTAGTTGGCTCGGTTCGGTTTGGTCTTGTTCCTCTTGTTATTCCCTTCAGTTCGCTGGTTTGGCTGCCGTTTTGTGGTTGGTTTTGAAAAATTGGCACACACCAGGGCGGGAGGGAGGTTTAGTTTGGCTCGTTTTATGCTGTTGCTGGTTTTGCAACCGAAAAACTGATAACGTGGCGAACTCGTGGAAGACGTTCGGGTACAAAATGGTACAAATTTCGAGTGAAATGTTATTTGATAATGCTAATTTGATAATAAAAGGAAGTTTCACTGTTCCTTGGCAGAGTTTTACGCTCGTCGAACATCACGGTGTGAGAGAGAGAGAGAGGGTTGGAGACGAATGGGGTATTTTGTTTCAAATCACCTGATAGTCGGGAGATGAGAGGTCAACTTTGTTACTTTCCAATTTTGATTAAAAAAAACACACAAAAGAACTCACAAAACTACCTCCATCTCGATCCAAACGCGTTCTCGCCTCGATCAAGCCATATTGATCCATGGTGTTGATATTATTTAAAGATTCACATTAATCCGGAATCATCAATGGGATAAAAAATTAATGCCATTTCGAATTATTTTATAGTATAGTATATATACTATACATAGTATAGTATATAATAAATCGAAAATACACTTTACTTAAGTATACATGTCGCCAACATTTATGAAAAATATTTTTTACAAAAGGCAGGTTTATAATACTCAATACATAAAATAAAAAACATTAGAAAATCCCATAACTTCCACTCCATTTCATTGTGAGACATAAAAATATTAACATACATACATACACGTAATGTTGGGATTTTTTCCTAGCTAAGCTAAACCGGATTCTGAATTCCATTAAAAGCTGTCCATTTTATTTTATTTTTGAACCATTCAAACCAAATCAATGTTTAATTTGTATCATCTATTTTAACTAAAAACATAAAAAAAATGTCAAAATCACACACAATGTCCGAATTTACGCAAAGCGATCAATTTAAGCTCGTATTGCGCTCTGAAATCAGTCCAGTAGAGAGTTTCATAGAGTTCAATTCCGGACTAATTTAGAACGCAGTCGTAATCGCGGCTATGCTTCCAATACCATAAATCTCTAATTAAAGTTTCAACAGCGATAGGCGAAAACCGAACCGAACCGAACCGAATCGAAAACCTTGTGCAAAATTCGCGATGAAGTAATCGTCGGAGCGAAGACGCGTGCGCCCGATAACTGAACCTCCCGATAGGGTCGTTGCATCAGTGCCCTAGCCTAGCCCTTATCGGTGTTATCGTTGGCAAAAAAATCAGCTGGGCCAGGCAGATAAAACAGGGGTCTGCTTTGGTGTGTGTGCACTGTATTTATCAATAGAATCTGTTTTGTTTCCGCTTGAAGGTGAAGCATTAGGAGCTTTCTGCGTTTTACGTGCCCGTCGTGTCCATGACCAACGCACTTGTGGCCTTTCGGCCAATCGTTCCTTTGGTTCCTCGTGCCTCTCCCCCCAATCATAACCTTGTTATCATCACCACTCCGGCGGTCGCGCCAGTCATAAAAAGCAAAAAGAATGAAAAAAAAAACCGACCGCGAAATTGATGAACCATTCTCTTCCCTTTTTATTGTTGGCACGTGTCGTTGGGACATTAAATCAACCCAAAATCGTACAACAAAACTAAGAAAACGGCCCAATCTAATCAAAATCGGTCAATTTTTGTGAGTTACGGGAATCCAAATCTCCACCACCTCCCTCCCCCTCCCCACCCCAATCGCCCCCGTAGACTGAACTCCTCCTTCCCCACTTTTTTTTTATTGTTGTTGGAAAAATGAGCAACAATCGGAGGTGTTGCGAGTGGAGATGATGGTGGTGGTGGTGGTGGTGGTTGTCAACCTCCGTCCGGATTGGCCTCGCGATGCTATGGCCCGGGCATGATGGGCGTACGGGAGGAGGGAACCGGTTGTGCCGTGTCCGTTCTTCGTTCGCATCCTGCAGAAAAATGGTCGAGCGAGACACGACGACGGGGGCGCGTGTCTTTCCCGTGTTAGTTTGTTAGATTGCGCCGGGAGGTTTACGTTTTTGTTTTGTTTCGTACGCCTTCGAAACCTTCCAGGTGGAGGTTGGGTTGGGGTGCGGGGAATGCCACCACCGGCGTTGAGGTCCACCAATCGTTTAGACGATGACTGTGAAGGCAATCTCATGTCAAACCGTGTGGGGTTTTGGCAAAGGTGACAGGTTTTCTGCACTACCCTTAATGAACCTGTTTGTGGTTGTACAGTGAAAAGAGGGCGGAGAGTTTTGGGCTAGCGAGATGAAAATGTTTCACCTTTCGGCTAATACACGAAGCAATCATGTAAAGGAATACCATCATCGCTTTATAAAGCGTTATATGCGTTTGATGACGAACGATTTGAATTGCGTACAGTAGGTCAAATAGCTAAAAATATATCAATTTAATTTCGGTTTTTGGGGGGTTTGGGGGGTGGTTTGGGTAATAAACCAAATCCAATTTGGTTTATTTCATTTGGTTTAATTAAACCATTTTTTTATTCATTTTATTCACCTCTCACTCAAATTTACGCTTTAATTTTGTGTCCGTTTGATGATGCTTTTTTCATTATCTTCCCTCGGATTTTGAACTTTCAATTTTATTAAATATGTGTGATTGTACACACATATCTATGTGAGAAAGATTGCTGATCTTCGTAGAAATAATGTGAAATTTAAAAAGAAATAATTTATGGTTTTATCATCTCGATCGGCAACCTCGGTTGTTCCGGAAAAGATCAACGCGGTTTTGTGAGCGATCGAGACATGAAAAATAAAATAAAATAATAAAATATATCGATACCGCATTGCATAAATAAATCGACCTCTAAGGGATCGGGATGTATTTTAATAGTACTTTCAATAGTGTTTGTAATAAATAACAATATTATATAATTTTCTAACAATATCAAGTATGAAGCTAGATAAAAAAGAAATACTCCCTCAAGCAAAAGACGGGTGTTTAGTTTACGCGATCGTTTTGCGATGACGAATGAAAGGATTGAAGAGTTAAAATCGCATCATTCTCAGGACAGGTTGAACAGGTTTATTGGATTTTACGTCTAAAAAACATTTACTCTAGTGTAGGGCAAACCAAAAAAAGAAAAACACACATACACACACTCAGACACTTTTACGATACCTTCGTCGATCTGGAACGGTTTTTCGTCATTTGTTTGATTGATCTCTAGGTTTTTTTTTTTTTACTATTTACCTGCTAGCTATAAGATTCAAATGAACAGCTAACGCTGCTCGTACAAAACAAAAACACATTATTTATGTATGCATAGAATTCCAACAGAACACCCACCATTCTCCAGTTCAAAACGGTGACAAATATCTAATAGATCAAACTAAAAATGTATTCTTGAAAGCGTAAATTACCTCATAAATGGTACATACTATTTTTTCGCTCAAACAACGATCCTCTCTTCTTTTTCATCTAACGTCGTTTGTTTTGAGCATTGGCTAGTTGAGCTTCGCCTTATGCCATTGGCCGCTAATAGCTGATTAAGATTTTAATTACTTCCCGTTAGCTCTAAAACGAGAACTAATAACAAAACGTTAGTTGTCGTTCCGGCTATTTTTGACGTCGGTCATGTTATTGGGCGATGGATGATCTTTCGCATAAGTGAAGCCGTGAGTGATGTTTCCTGCGCAATAAAGCGCGATAGAAGGTGAGTTCGCTAGGTTGCTTGCTTTCGGGTGTTTGCGCTTGGTGTTAAAAATGGTGTCCTTTCATCTGGTGCCGCCGCCGGGCAAACTGAAGGGAACGCAATGGTACGCAATGCGTGTGGACGGTTGTTTTGCCAGCAGATAGTAGCACTAGCAGCAGAAGTAGCAGCAGCAGCAGCAGCAGCAGCAGCAGCAGCAGCAGCAGTGTGAAGGCTGATTGTTTCGAGCCTGCCTGAGGAAGCTGAAGTGGTGTGAAACTCCCAATTATCGCTGATTGGGCCGGGCGAGCCATTTGGGTATGATTTATTTGATGGGTTCGCTTGAACCCCGGGAGTCACCACCGTATCACGGGGACCTTTTGCGTAATTGATGGAAGGATTGGAAGGAGATGTCCTTTTTTGATTTTTGTTGTTGTTGTGGACATGTTTTGCATGTACATTTTTCGCCACCCATTATCAGAGCTTCTAGAAGAACGGCAGCGAAACCTCCCGAACGAGACCACACACACACACTCCGTGGCTTGCCGAACCTGGTGTCTTGCTTCTTCTTGATTTCTATTATCAGATGAATCCGTCCGCGGCTAGCGTGTGTGTGGTGAAATAATGTTTGCGCCGAGTGTTGCGTCTGGCTAATTGGTCCGCGCAGGCTATTAAGACAATGCTCGTTTCTTATTCGCGAGCCTTCCCATGCTTCCCGGAGGTGGTCGGTGGTCGATTCCGTTGTTCGTCGGGCGTCTTCATCATCATTGTCGTCATCGTCGCCCGCGTGATTGATAGGTCGACTGATACTCAACGTCGGCCGTCCGCTAGCCGACACCTACCTCTAGTTTTTGTGCACAGGAGCCGGAACATCCTGCTGGAACATCGGGTTCAACCTTGAAATTCTATTCCCCTTGCCGAATGGTAAAATGTTGTGCCCACTATGCAACGGTTTCCGTGTGTTTACACAAACAAGTGCGGATCCGATAGTAACGCGAGCATCAATCGCTCGTTTGTGGGTTTTGGGGCTCTGATATTTTTGGGGCGCGGGTGGGGAGGAGGAGTGTTTTAATTAGCAACTTCTTATCGCACATGTGGTGCAATGCGTGGGCACCGGTAGATTAATTGCCAGCTTCAGTTTGTTCTGCTGTGATAGCTGCTCTCAATGGGAAGAAGAAAATTTTAACTGGTGGGAGGGGGAGGGGGTGGTGGAAGGTGTGTGGAGGCTGTGCGGGGCAACGGTGATCGAGAAATAAAGGTTTTATTTTCGGTTATTATTTTAAACAGTCGAAACCATCTGAACGCTTTATAGTGTGGGTAATTATATTTTTTGTTATTTTTTTTATTGAGAGATAATAAAACATGATGCACATAAGGATTCTTTTTCTTTACTTTATTCCGATCTCAACCTGAATATTTCCGCGACCGTTCTGAAATATTTTAAAAAATAACAATAGCTAAACAACAATAGCTAAACAATATCTTAAACAAAAAATAAGAATAGGTATGTTTAAAAAAATTAGAATAAGTTAAAAATCGGTTCTGTGCACTTTATAAAAACATTGTATAAAAGTACTAATATAACGTCATTGAGAGATCTTAAAAATGTCTAATAAAATTTGTGTACAGGACAAATAAAATTAGCGTAACATCGGTTCTTATTCAGTTAAATCTTAGTGATCTTGATCCTCAGGATCATCACGATTCAAAATTAATAAAAATATAACTATAGACTTATCGATGATGTTTTGAAACAAATTATTTTGTTTCCTTCTTCGTTATCTTGTGTTGAAAAATATCACTAGACAAATGTAAAAAAAAAAATAAATTTATTACAACTATCAAAAAACGAACTTATCCGCGGTTGGAAAACAAAGGTCTTGAAATGATTTTTAAAACGAAATTGCTTTCAGTTTGCTTAAAAAAAGACTAATTTCGAAAACGTCTGTTAATTTTGTTATACTCAAACCTTATCAAATCTTTCAGTATTCCACTGCGATCGATATTGAACCCTAACGTTCAAGTAACTAAACCGCATTTGGATTGGATCAGCCAGGCTTAAATTGTATCGCCCTCTGTTTAAAAAAAGATGATATTTTTTTCTAAAATGAAACATTAACATTGACAATTTCAGCTGCTGCACTTTGTGTGAGTAAAAGTGATTACTTTCGCAAAGCCAGTACATTTTGCCGGGCTTAGCTTCCCAATTTACGACCAACTGCGAGAACCCGAACCACCCCGATTGCAGCCGACCGAAGTCGAAGGGGTGGTTTTGTTTTCTTCTTTCCGCTCGCGTTCGTACGCGACCGCAACCCGAAGCCGCGCGCGGCTGCCACGCGAAGCTGTGCGATGTTTTCCGAAGCCGGTAGTTTCCTCTTTTCTCCCAGCCGCGCCGCCGGTCCGTTCCCGTTGGCAACACGGGAGGGAAAGTGAGCACGGGAATTAAATGCGCCCCCTCTGGGTGAGGGGAAGGGAGGTAGTGGCAGTAGCGAGCGCAGGGGAGGAAATTCCGAATCCGACACGACGAAGCCAGCCCGCAAGTTCGCTTCGCCGAATCGGAGGTTCGGGCCGAACTCCGAGCGGGTGGCGATGTTTTCCGCTCGTGTGCTGGGAAAGTTAGGGGTAGCACGGTGGCGAGCAAGGTGCAGAAACACCACCGCAGCACCAACCGACCAGTCCCAACATACGCGTTCACGACGTCGGCAGCTCGCGCAACATATTGTCCCGTCGTGTGCCACAGCATGGATAGTGCCGGTGGGAGAAAGATTTCAATCCCTTAGAAGAAACGAACCAAACACCGTCCAAAACCAGGACGCGGCCTCTCCGGGTGGGAGAAGTGTTTTTTGTCGTTTGGAGCGTGTGAAAGCTAGTAGCTAGTTTTTGGTGACATAGAGATGTACTAAACACAAACCACCGCCAAGTGTTTACGATGTGATGTGAGTGATCTTCTTTGGTTGCATTCGGGCACTGGAATGCGACACTTTGTTCGAAGTTTTGAAGAAGGCCAGCAGTGCGCTCTGGCAAGAGTGAGCGGAGTGGTGTTGAAGGATGGAATTTTGTCCAAAGAATTGTGAACCGTGTCAAATATAGTTCCTAGCAACCTGCCGGTGCTGCGGAGAGGAGGAAAAAGCTGTCCCGCAAAGTGGTTTTATACGTACAAGTGGAAAAGTTCGAAACCGAGTTTTGAGTTTCGGTATACCACCGTACAAGTCTGAACGCGTCGTGTGCTAATGCTGCTGTGGTTAAAGTTAATCGTAATTTATATTTTTGTCCGTGATCTACTGCCAACTCTACCGCGCACGCTACCTTGTACCTAAGCAACTGTTGCAACTGATTGCAAATTGGTGATCGGTTTTTCACACACATACCTCAAAATTGTCAGCACAAGCGAAATATGAAGAAAGGCGTGGAAACGAAGGTGGTTGCGGCGGCCGCTGCTGCAGCAGCCCTGGCGGAAAACGCTGATCTCTGGGCGCAGCAGGATTGGATCAAGAACATTCTGTCCAAAACGGGCACGGAAATAAAGGAGGTCCCGGCGGAAGGTAAATGGCGATTGGGTGTTTTCTATGGTGCGCGCTTTAGAGGTTTGGTGGAAGCGTTCGGTCGAAGACGTGTTTTAAGCGATTTCTTTGGGGGGTTTTTCTCAAAGTTTTGTAATTCTTTTTCGTTCCTATTCCATGGTTTAGCGTATGATAAAGAGTTTGTGAGTACTGGTGAAGTATGGTGAATATGGGATTTTTCGAATACTATGTATACACTTTTATTTGGAAAAATGTTCAAAATATATATAAAAAATTGTAGCTTATTAAAACAAATTGGATTATTTTGGCAATGATGTTTGGAAAAGAATTTTCATCGAATTTTAGAGTAATTTCAGTGAGGGTTTCCAAGAGGGGGTTTAAAAAAGCGAAATATACGATATAAAAATATTTGTTTTATTTTTTATTTAAAAAAAATTAATAACTTAATTAGGTAAATTACTGTATCAGTTTTTTGAAAATAGTTAATTTTCTTCGATGGTTTCATACAATTGTAAGCAAATGTTAGTTGTCTTTCCTTGAAAATGAAATACTCTATGCATTTGTCTTACTAGTATTAGATTTTTTTATTGAAAATCATTATACCAATGTGTTAAATTTTTTATTATTTTACTTTTTGAACTTATCATAACCTATACCTTAATCATGGTGACGATGTTATTGTAATTTTATTGTAAATTCATCGTTTTGTGAAGATAGATTAAAATGATGATAGATTATTTTAATTAAACAAATAACCTATTTCTTGTTGGAAAAATATTTCCAACTTAATTTTCTAAAAAAAATTATAACCTTTACTATAGTTTTGAAATATTGCACTTATTGGAGACATATTCGTGATTATTATTCTAGATTATCTTGAAGTATATAAATCTAAAATATAGAAACTACATTCTATAATTCGATGCTCGTCACACATGTCTAATTTTTTTGATGTTGACCTTGATGTAAATTACTGGTTCGGTTTAATTGTAATTAGGCGAATTGTTCGCATATTGCCCTTCACGTCATATTTTGATCTATTATCAAGGATACATTTTACCAAATTGCAAACTATTTATTAGCTAAACTGACAAACCAAACGCGCGTTTGCGATCGCATTTATTCGTTTCGAAAAAAAAATATCCCCACAGTATCAATTTGCTGACCAAATTAAAACTGGTTCCGCGTTTGCTTGGACGCTCGGTATCGCATTACACGGTCGGCAATAAGCAGCGCGGGCGCTCGTACCAAAAAGGAAATAACGATCGATGTTATCTTTCGACGCGTATTTGATTTCACGCGGGGGGGCACTGATTCGTTTCGGCACTGGTCAAGGATAATCACAATTGTGTGGTTGTTTCAAACGCAATTCAAATTTCACCTTCTTTGACGCCCCGGTAACCGAAATGGGCACGCGACGAGTGGAGCGGTTGAGGAACCGAACCGAACGTGACGAAGTTTACGTTTGTTGACAGCAGCCGGTAACATGAGTCAATGTTCAAACAAACATACGCATAATTGTGGTGTGCGGTCGGCGGAGGAGAGAGAGAGAGGACCATTCTCCTCCGTGAGCGGATGGAGTTCGATGGAAATCAAGTCGTTATCCTCATTCGCATGTAACAGATCTGTATCGGCCGGGGTCACCTGTCTGTGGAATGTAAATCAAACAAATAAGTAATTAAAAAACCGAATGATTTCGGTGTTAAAAAATGAACCGCATTAGAAACCGATGCCATTGCCAAAGAAAGTCAAGGTTCGTTGCGCGGTTGGCAGTGATTGAATTATTAAATGATTATTGTGCGCATATAAATGAAGAAAAAAATCAAATAAGAAACGATTTTTGATCACTTTGATTGTTGAAGGAAAAAAAAAATACTTCCGGACGTGATGACGTGAAACAAACGCACAGTGATCAAGCAAAACGTGTAATCCCAAGAGAAGCTGATAGTGCATTGGAAATTTGCCTGCTCGAGAGACTGCTTGTGGGATGGATTTCGTTTTGTAATCACGTCACCATTCTCACCGTGCAGAGTGTATATCACCACCGGAATGGCATGGCATGATGGGGTGACCTCTTTGTCACCAAAACAAAAAATAATAAAAAAAAAACACACACATACGCATCAGCAATAGTAACAGCCAGCCTTGTTGTGCGCTTCGCGGCATACACGTGCCACTAACGATGCCCATAGTCATGGGAGAAAGAGAGAGAGAGAGAGAAAGAGGCAGGGAGATGATCGTGGTTACAATGCGAGGAAATGCGCTCGAGCGCAACGATCTTTGGTTTGCACCGCAGATTGGGGCTCTTCTTCCAGTGCGAAAAGACCATGCCCCCGCCAAAAAACCATGCCCACACTCGGCCACCGACGGATTGTGGTAATCAAGTCGCCATCGACGGCGATCGGCAGCGTCGTCGTACGCGCACGCTTGTTATGTTATTATGCCGTTCGACATTATTTATGATGTTGCGATTGGTGGTCGTGACAGGGGTTTTTTTTCACTTTCTCTCTCCCTCTCGACTTATCAACGCTTTTTTACGACAGCCCCTCCCGTGCATTGATAAGCAAAGCAGCAGCAGCAGCAGCAGGTCACCAGTAGGAAACACACTCCTTGTGTAGAAAGGTCCGGGAAGATGACAAACGGAATTTAAACCAACAAAAAAAAACGATGTTTTTAAGTTAAATGCATGCTTGATTTGGTAATAATTGATTCGGGATGGGGAACCGCGCTTGTGCCTCTTCGATTGGGAAGTGTTTGTGAGGGGCCAATGCTAGTGTTTGACGTTTTTTTTTTGTCAAATTTTCATTACGCATTGCCGATGCTGCTGGAAAGTAATCAAAACGGTAGCGATATGTTTGCACAGAAAAAGGAAACAATGGAGGTTTGATTGCGGAAAGGTGTAAGGTTATCGGCGTCATCAGCGGATGGTTGCAGCTGAATTACCATGAATTGGCGATGATGTACGATGCTATTTGTAATGTAAAGGGCATGGAGTTGCATTCGAATATCAAACCTATTCTGTCTGCGATAGTTATGTTAATCCGGATCTCGGATTTCGGTGTTGGATACGATTCGTACTTTGTGATCGAGATCAACCCGTTTTGCAGATGCAATGCAATTATGATCCGGAATGTGGATTTGAATTCCGATTTGGATTAAAATATCTCAGTCAGGGCAGGGCGATTAGTACATAAATACTATAAATACTTTATGCTAAGTATAGCTAAAGTAGCTCATTCATTGTAACAGTAAAGGACACGTTGAAAGATTCGATGCAAATTAAATAACGATTTAATGATGTTCAAAACCTAGTAAAAATTATAACAGTTTAAAATCAAAGAAAAATGTTATGAAATGTCTTAAAAATATGTTAATTAAAAAAAATGTTTAAAAATTCTACATACTTTCATGATACATGATAACGATCATGATTTTGAAGATGATTAAGGTTGATTAAAAATGAAAAAAGGAATAAAAATACTCGTTCATCTGTCTTCGGATCTATGTTTTACTCATCAAAATGAGTGAATTAAGCAAATAGATTCGATCTTTGCTTATTGAGTACTTTCTTAAATGAGATTTTAATCTCTTCTATCCTGGTTCGATTCACTTTTCGATTTCAAACATTTAGGCCAAATGATGTATCAACTTTTATTTTTTATTTTGATTGTTTTCCTCACATATATAACAATAAATAATCTTATTTTTTCCCCTCTCTTCCCTTGTAAAACACAGACCTATGCAAGATGGTGTACTACTCCGGCCTTCCGTTGCTGATGACGCAACAACAACAGCAGCAGCAGCAACAGCAACTCAGCCCCGATGGTGCCATCCTGCAAAACCTGAACTACAGCGATGCAAACGGTGCTGAGCAATACGCTGGCCCGGGACAGGCCACTCGCAACGGTGGTGCCCACCCGAACCCGTACCAGCCCGTGTCGCAACATCACACGATCAACCTCACGAACGGGTTGACGATTAGCAATGGAGTGCCGCAGGGCTGTAGTAGCGGCAGCAGCGGAAGCAGCAACTCCACCAACAACCAGTTAACGATAATGCTGAACCCACCGGTAACGCCGGGACAGACCTACCCCATTCCGTTGTCTCCGCCGGGTGGAGAGGGCAGGGCGGTGTCGCCGCCGGTGCAGAACGGTGGAAGCGGCCCGGTGGCGGCGGCGGCGGCGACGGCGGCTGCTCAAGCAGGCTCCAAATTTCGCTGCGACCAGTGCAACATTAGCTTCGGCAGCAAGAGTGCCCACACTAGCCATATGAAATCTCACGCCAAGCACGCCCAGCAGCAGCAGCAGCAGCAGGGTGGCAAGGCAAACGGCGATAAGACTGTTGAGGGAAGCGCTGCGGGTGGGTCGTTGAATAGCAGTCCGCAGCAGCAGCAGCAGCAACAACCCCAACCCGATCCGTACCAGTGCGATGTTTGCAAGAAAACGTTCGCGGTTCCGGCGCGTTTGGTGCGGCACTACCGCACGCACACCGGCGAGCGGCCGTTCGAGTGCGAGTTCTGCCACAAGATGTTTAGCGTGAAGGAAAATCTGCAGGTGCACCGGCGGATCCACACGAAGGAGCGTCCGTACAAGTGCGAGATCTGTGGCCGCGCGTTCGAGCACAGCGGCAAGCTGCACCGGCATATGCGCATCCACACGGGCGAGCGGCCGCACAAGTGCAACGTGTGCGGGAAAACGTTCATCCAGTCCGGCCAGCTCGTCATACACATGCGAACGCACACCGGTAAGTGTGTCCGGGGTTGATGGAGACGCCCGGTGTTGGCTGGCATCGCGATGGAGACGCCCGGTGTTTTATACGCGCTGGCTGCGTACGGTTCAAGTGGCTGCGTACTGATAACCTTTTCGTTTTGGTTTCTTCCGCTCTTTTCTTCTTTTTGCAGGTGAAAAGCCGTACAAGTGCCCGGTGGAGGGCTGCGGGAAGGGGTTCACGTGCAGCAAGCAGCTGAAGGTGCACTCGCGGACGCATACGGGCGAGAAACCGTACCACTGTGATATCTGCTTCCGGGACTTTGGCTACAACCACGTGCTGAAGCTGCACCGTGTGCAGCACTACGGGGCCAAGTGCTACAAGTGCACGATCTGCGACGAAACGTTCAAGAGCAAGAAGGAGATGGAGTCGCACATCAAGGGCCACGCGAACGAGCTGCCCGACGACGAGGAAGGGACCGGTGGTACGAGCGAGGAAGCGGGCTGCAAGGTGGAAGACGGTTCCGGTGCGTCGGCCGCGCTCGACGGCAATAGCTCCAGCATCGGTAGCAACAGTAACAGCTCGTTCGAGTATACGGAAGCGAACGGGGCCGGGTTGGCGGCTGGTGCCGCACGTTCCGTGCGCATCGAGGAGGAAGAGATGGAAGAGGACGATGAGGAGGACGCGGGTGATGGGGAAGAGGAAGATGAGGAGCACGATCGGAAGCAGCAGATCTTGCCGTACGGGGCGGGCGGAATGTTCGCGTACGATGGCGGCGTCTGCACGGCCGCTGGTGGTGGCGTCGCGCCGGCCCTACTGGCTGCGGCTTCGATAGCGGCTGCGGTGGAAAATGGCTGCGGCGAGCTGAAGTATGACGTGAAGCAGCAGCGTACGATCTCACCTACCCTTGGGCAGCAGGACCATCAGCAGCAGCAGCAGCTCCAGCAGGAGCAGCACCAACAGCAGCAGCAGCAACAGTCCGCCCTGTCCATCACGAGGATCACACCGTCACCGTCCTCCGGTTCGTCGTCTTCATCCTCCACCTCCTCCTCCACCTCCTCTCATTCCGCGCATGGGCCGTCGTTGGATTCGAACGCCACCATTACCGCGTCGTCCGGAGCGGCACAGTTTGGCTACGAACCCATCACATCCATCATGAAACACCACGGCTACTTTGCGCCCGCATCACAAATCACCGAGTTCCGGTAAGTTTCACCATAAAACCACCGCGCTTCATCCCCCCGACTAATGTGTTTGCTACCGTTTGCCCTCCAACCCTCCAGCTCATCCAGTGATATCGTGCGGCAGGTGGAGGCAGCAATAGCCGGGACGGAAAACCTGCTCACACCACCGCGCTCCTCCCCGGAGTCGCCCGATCGGTCGTCCTCGCCCGAATCCGACTCAGTATTATTGGCCGACCGGGACAACAACACGCTGCCGCCCCGCAAACGGAAGCTATACTTCAAGGACAGCCAGCAGCAGACGGTCGCCCCGAAGCTGGCGTCACTCCAGTGCTCGACTCCTGCTACCGCTGTTGCTGATGCGTCACAGCACTATAGCGTCATGATGCTACCGGAAGCTCACTCCGGAGCATCTCACGCCCATCAGCAGCAACTATTTGTTGCGGATCACACGCCGGTGTGGCCAGCGGATGCACAACACCAGCGGCCGGTGAAGCTGGAGAGTGGTGCCTCGTGTCGGGTGCAACCACCGTCGTCACCAACACAAGCTCCACAAGCTCCCCAAGCGCCACCACAAGCTCCCACACAATCACAACCTCAGGCATCCGTTATCCGGATGAGCTCCGTCATTCAGTACGCGAACAAGTCATCGTAGAGTTTAAGAATGCAGCAGGGCCGCCACACATTGGACTGTCTGCCGCCGGATACCACACATACTCACTCACTCGTAGTGTTTGGTAGTGGTGGTGATGGTGGTGGTGGTGTTGGTAGTACTAGTAGTTGTAGCTAGTTGGTAGTAACAGTCGAAAATGATAGTAAGAATAATATTTATACCCCTGTATTTTGTCACATGAATGGAACCACACCGTTGAACCCTCTCTCTCTCTCTCCCTTCCCGCCGTCGTATAGTCAAAAAAGGAAGCGTTTGCGCGCAAAAACACATAACCTCACTTTCTCACTCTATCTCTCTCTCTCTCTATCGTTCTCTCTCTCGAACATACCCCAGGCGGGATTTTCCCTGCATGTGAAGTAGGCGACGGCGAACAGCTGGAACAACTCATCTTAGATATAGTTTACAATGGTAGTGGATGCATACGCGTGTAGGAGCGTATGCAACAAACAAGAACTGAAGACTGTTTTGAAGTTTAGAAATTTGATCACGCATACGCATACAAACGAAAAAAAAAACCAATGCACGTGCGAGCGAGCGAGCGCACACACACACATGCATTCATACACAATTCGCTCCTAATATTAATGTGAACATTAAAGTATCAGGAGGAGGGAGGAGGGGAGGAGGGGGGTGGGACGGGGGTCGGATCCGGTGTTAGTGTATCGCTTTCCCATTTTCCAAACGGCACTGACGGTGGAGCGTTGTTAAGCAAAGGGGAGTGATAAAAGCGGACGGAAAGCTGGTTCCCACGCGAGACTATTCAAATAAATCGTTACACACAGGGTGTGAAAAATGGAAGCGTTTTGTTGGGCAGATTGTATCTGATTTTGTGTTTTGGGGGCCGCAATTTTGCGCTCCAAAGCCAAAACAAAAATACTTTATCAACGTTCTGTACTAAGGTTAAGAAGGCAAATTAACTCGTCGGTCGAACAGTGTGGCCAAGACAGACAGAGGAGCTGGTGGAGTATCCTTCTGCACGACATAAACGTTTCCTTTTTGCTCGCTAACGCGCGCGTTTATCTGTTTAGTGCTCACGGGATGTGAGGAACGGTACGGACTGGGAGGAGGAGCATGAGGAGCAGGCAGAGCAGAAGGGAATCGTTAAAGACTGTTGATCATTGTCAAATGTTTTTTTTTTGTGCGCGAACCAAATCGGTGAAAATCGGATAGTTTTTAAGCGATTTTTTCCTGGAACCGCGATGGAATGGAGTGACGTGACGGAAGAAGGATTAGATAAATACGTCCCCCCTCCCCCTTCTCCCCTCATCCCTCTAGAATTTTAAGCACTCCACCCCACTACTTCATACTAAATTTATATATATAAAAATTACGTGTAAGCTATGTATATTAACACGATACGTGAACGGTGGCCATTGACGAGACGTAAGGACGAAAAGACTAGCACTACTACTGTAGCTGTAGCGTTTAAGTGCGGATGTGTGAGTGCGCTCGTACGCGTTGGTGTATGTGAGCGAGCGCGTGTGAGTGCAGGAGGGAGGGTGCGAGTGCGTATTGATGTAGCGGATATTAGGATAGCGACATTAAAAGAAGAAACCCGTGAACAGAATAGACTGGAAAATTTCCCAAATTTGAAGCAAAAAACGCGTTAAATTTTTAGCCATGTAAGCGAAACGGGCGATGGACGGAAGAGAAGAAAGGGGGTCAAAAATAAAGAGCAGAAAGTATAAACCATTATTATGAGAAGCCTCTGGATGGTGGTGGCGGTGGTGAGTGTGTGTATGTGTGAAGAAAAAGAAAGCCATGAGACCAAGAAGAGCAGAAGAGCAGGATGATGATGTGAGCAAATGAATTAAAACCACTTATACCTAAAGTTTACCTTTAAGAGTTTAAACGCAAACCGTTGGAGTATGTGTGTTTGTGCATGTAGGAATGAGGGGGTAATCTTCCCGCTCCTCTCCCTCCTTCGCGGCTTTCCTCCCTTTTCCTGCGCTCTGTTCTGAAGCTGGGCTGTTTGATTGCATTTACTTTGAGGTGAGCTGTTGGCAGGAGCGGTTGATATTGAGCATAAGCGACGTATTTAGCGTTTTTAAAAACAACCCCGTTTCCCCGTTTCCCTCGTCCCATTGCGTTCGTAAACCCAGTTGCATCATATAGCAAACTATCATCGTCATCGTCGTCGTTGTCGTATTTGCGTGCTGCATACCTGTACATGTAGGCTTCTATAGGGTTAGGGCTTTAGTGAAGCGAAGCGATGGGCGGCGAAGCAAGTCGCTTCACACGGTTCAAGCAAAAATACCTCGAATGTCGTTGCCCCGAATTGTCACATCACGCCGACGCAGTAAGCGTAGCAAATATTAAGAGAGAAAAGAAAAATGAAAAAATAACGATACCGCCGCAGCAACACCTGAAAGCAATAGCGTAGAGCGGGGAGCACCAAAACCAGTCAGTGAGTACTAGATGCGGCGGTGAAAAAAAAACTTTGATCATGAATCGAATAGTCACACGAAAGTCGAGGAATTGTGCAGGCAGATAATCGTTATCGTTGTTTTTTTTTTTGATTTTTTTGAATGTTTGGCTCGTGTCCGATTTTGTCTTGTGTTTGTTGTAGTGGCGGTTTCATTAATTGATTTTGCACATTGATCGCACATTGGTTGGTCACACACTCGTACATATAGTTCCTTAAATGCGTCTGCTATTACTATTACTACATACCACTACCCAGCTGCTTGTGTTGCGTAGCGAAT
This sequence comes from Anopheles farauti, assembly GCA_000473445.2. Taxonomy (NCBI): domain Eukaryota; kingdom Metazoa; phylum Arthropoda; class Insecta; order Diptera; family Culicidae; genus Anopheles; species Anopheles farauti. The sequence continues at coordinate 7,741,572 of KI915042.1, read as the reverse complement.
GATTTGTTGCGTTTTTTTATTCTCTTCTGCAATGGCACCAGTGTTTGGCCAAAATTTGGCGATATTTGATCTCCCAGTGAGTAGTTTGCTGCGGGAAAAGCCAACCAAAAAGCTCCTCAAATGTACTGACGTTTTATTGTGAGGGCGGGTGGCATCTTATAGGGAGGAGTGGGCGGGATTCGTTCCAGTATTCTGGAAGCGGTGAGAGTGGCGGTAGCGTAAGCAACGGACTCGTGTCAGTGGTTCATGTTAATTTATCCTTTTAAGTGCTTTAAAAGATTCCGTAGCCAAGTTTAAAAGTATCTCCGGTTACTATAGTTACACCAATACGAACTACAGATAGTTTTATGGGCGAAAGTAGTACGGTCGCAATCCAGCGAGTAGTGCAATAAACAATAAACAAAACGGAAAATCACACAGAACAGAATCTACACGGTCCCAAGCCCCGCGCAGTAGTTCAGACGTAGGCAGTTCACACTCAGGAAAAGCGGAAAGGAACGAAAACGACACTCAAAATCAACACACTGCGGCTTACGTTACGATTCTTCGCCCCAGCCTGCTATATGCTGGCGGATATATAATGCTGGTTACTTTTTTGTCGTACTCTTAACAAAGAAAAGCAAATCTTTTTCATGTCCTTAGAATAAAATGCTTATCCCACAAGCGAATGCCATTTGGAACATTTTAAAAGTGCATTAAAATAACTCACTCGGTGGTTGTGTTTCACTATATAAATGATATCCGAAATATGCAACACATACAAGCAGGGCTATCCTGTTTTTACTTAACGCGGGTGCTTTCATGAGGATGAGGATTCTAAGTATAATTACATACAAGAGGTTTCTCCTTTTAAGCAGCAAAATCGGTTCACTAGAAAAGAAAGGGAAGATCATTTCTTTCCAAATCAAAATGCCTTTCATAAGGAAAATTCGCCACACAAACCAAACATCTGGTTTTCCTCACTCTCATTCTCACCGATTGAACTGGACACTCACTTCGCACCACTCACTTAACTGTGATCGATATAGTGAGAAACATTTGAAGGACACGTTTTTCAATAGGTTTATTGTCATGGTGATGTAAGTATACATAAGTTAAGTAAACATAAGTTTTCACTTCTGTAGCAAAAGACTTGTTATAGCTATTTGTAAGAAAATACGAAGAGAACTTATCATGAGATTTGAAAAATCTTTATGAACCTTAATCGTTTCGTATTCATTTAGCACAATAACGCACAAGAAAGAAGAACCGAAAATCAACTTTGTTTTTGTAAACCTTCATAGCCTGTTGGGATCCTACCGATCTTTGAAGATTCTTTTATTAAAATTCTTTCTGGAAATGAATCTAGAATGAGTCTCTAGAAATATTATATAAGTCTAAAAAGACTTACAACTTGCTGAAATAATTTAAGAAACACATAAAAAAAACAAACAAATCAACATCGTTTTGACAATATCAACTTCGATTTATTTTTATTTGGTGAGTTCTCAAATGAAATGTATATATATAGATGTATATATATATATATATATATATATAGAATTTATAATATATACAGTTTTATCCGGGCAAAGCTAGTTACAGGTTTGTCTCGCTAGGTTGTCTCTTGTTCATCCGTTTCGTTTGTTTTGTTTGTGTTCTACTCTTCTATCACCTGTGGTAATATTCCTTCCTCCTGCTTCGTTCGGCTTTGTTTTCCGAGCTGTTTTAGTTGCACTTTTCATTATTATAATCACTGTTGTTGTGTTGTTTTCCTCTCTCTTTCTCTTGCACTCTCTTTCTCTCGACACTACCACCTTTCTGCGCTGTATGTATGTTGTGTGTATTTCGTTTTGCAAAACGGTACGCGCGTGCGTCCCATTCGCACACATTATATGCATTTAGAATAAATGTACCAATGTCGTGTATATAATAATCTATAGTTTGTATAGTGATAATACACAGCATTTATATTTCTTCGATCACCACACATTCATCTCGTTTCCCGGCGGCAAACGCCATTCTCCTCGTCTGGCTGTTTTGTTTTCCTTCGCCTCCTACGTTAGTCGCCATAGCAACGCGTCGGAGTTCAACGCTCACACTAACGTATGCAGCGCCCTCTGTGAGAATTTGATCCACCGCTGAATCGCTCTTGCCGATTACGAAATGGTTAGTCCTGGGGGGTTTGGTTTTAAATATACGCTTTAGTACTAACATCAACATTTTATGGCATTTCAACGGTTCGTTCGTTCGCTTTTTTTTTGTTGTTCTTCTGCCGGTAGCGTTTGTACGGTAACGTTGACACCCATACGCGTGTAGGGGAGAAACAGAACAGAGGAGCAGTTCCGAACGGGTTAGAAATGTGCGAGCAGACAAACAAATGGCGACTCTTAAATAAGACACTGGTTGTAACTTTGTTGTCCCAGCAGATCCTTCGTCTTGCTCTCCTTTTGTTGGTTGTTGTAGGAAAAGAGGAAAGACCCTGCCTGCTTACACACTGTTTATGCACTGTTTTTCGTATACTCGGTTTACACGGTTGCCTTTTTTACATTCCAAATGAATCCATCTCTCAGCTAGCAAAATGCAATCTGTGATCTATTTTACCTTTTTTTCTTTTTTTTCTTTAATTCCAATCAATCACTTATAGTAATTATTTACATTCTCCATACCGAAACACAGGGAGAAAAGTAAACGAATAAAAAAACACACACACGAACCCATCCGCTGTATATTTCAACTATCGTCATGTTTCGAAAAACTCTCAGCCACGTTTTACCTTTTGCGCTACAAATACTGCTCGCAAAATAGTACTAATTACCGAATGTTTGCACCCGCCGTATGTATGTATGTGTGCTCTAACGGCTGCTACGAGCAACTATCTTTACGCACTGTTGCATTTAGTTACATTTACTACACGAAATTTTGCCTACGGACGCCTAATCCCTTCCCTAATCTCCTAATGCTGCTGCAGTTGCACTTGAATTGCACTTGATTTTGTTTTCTGTTTTTTTTTTCGTTTTGTTGCAATCAGTCCATAAATTTAACCTGCGGACCTGCCGTACTGGTGTCCGTTGTTTGGGCGTACGCGTGTGTGTGTGTATTATTTGTGTCTTCAGCTCCAATTAAAATCGTACCGTTTGGAGTCTCCGTTCGTTTTTATCCAGTGTTTGCTGCAGTCTAATCGTTGCGGATCAATCGGTTAAACCAAAGGCGTCTGAATGGTAAAAGTATAGTTAAAAATAAACAATATACTTTATACATATTCTCTACGGGACCATATTTCGTTCTATTTGTGCCCTTTCCTTACGCTCTACTAAAAATATGTCCAACAATTTTGATTTTCGAACGTTCTTGTCTTTTTTTCATTAATTTGCTCAGTCGGTGTGTGCAACTACGAAACGATACCGTACGCTACTTAAAATTATCTTTTTAATCTACTCTTCGTACATTTTAGTACTAGCCCGAAATGCTGGAGTGGAAATGTTACAGCAAATGGTTCACAAGTATTTCACACAAATTATGGTGCAGCATTTATTGTTTGGATATAAACTCAAAATGGCAAAGAAAAAGCGAAAGTTTTCACTTAAATCAAACTGGCTTTGAATTATCGAACAAAGGAGGCATAGCTTCTCTTTTGATCCACAACCATGACCCAATCTGGTGCAAATGGCTGGTTCTAGAGCTTCCAAAAATTGCATTAAGAGGGCGCTAGCATATGACAGTAGCAAAAAGTAAACATAAATATCACCACAAACATCAGCATTTTTGGTGGTAAATTAGAAAACTTTCTCCACCGTGGAAATTTTGCCTCTTTTTTATATTTTCATAAGTTATATATTTTGTGTGTTCTAGCCAAAGTCATTCTGTAAATGGAGAAATGAGACCATACTTTCTGAGCGTTCCGAAAATACTATTTTGGGGTGAGTTACTAAACTCGAGTGAGACCGTAAAAGAATGAGCTGAAAAGCTAAATGCATCAAGTTGGAGACTAAATTGATGTTGAATCAGACTATAACAAAAGAAGTGCGATCAGGTCGTAACTTCTTTCAATGAAAAAACAAATTAGAATGAGAATTCAATACGATTAATAATGGAATTAAATTCAATTCTGAAAACAGAACTTTTGAGCGCTTTTAACAGAGACTTCACTCGTTGGAGGAGTGGTTTTAATCGAAACAGTCTCTTTATGATCCTCTATCAAGATTCTTGCTGTATTATACAGGGTTTCGAGTCATATAAGGGAGCAATGCAATCAGTAGAGAGAATGTGTCAACCGGTTAAGAGAATGATGCAGCCATGTAGTGGGCTGTAACATTCTCTTAACCGGTTGATACTTTTTCTCTACTGATTGTATTGTTCCCTTATATGACTCGAAACCCTGTAACACTAGAGGGATGTAACTCAATCACAAGTATTCTGCATTCTTAACATGTTGTTTTCAACCAAGGAGGTATAATTAAGTTTGTATTTTTTCGCGAATGAACGAAGAGGCTTTTTGTTAGCAAGCAGGCAATACTTTCTTCTACCATCCGAAATCGAACTGCATGTGTTGCACCATAATTTGCGTGAGAACACGTGCGAAATCTGGAGCTCAAACACGTTCTCCAAATGTGCGCGAGGTTCTAACAGGTTCTTTGAGAAAAGAAAAGAAAAGAAATGTCGAATTTAAATCAACTACACGTTCCAGGTATATAAGAACGGCGTTAGCAATACCACGTTTATACCATCTCCCATACATTTAGTCGTACTGTCATGCCGGCCCTATAAATACTTCAGTTCCGAATTCTTCTGTTTTGTTTTACTTTTTCGTTTCATTTCGCACAGCTTCAAATCGTCACACAAATCGTCGAAGAAGAAACATTTATTATACACCATTTTACACACTGACACTGGTAACTAGAGTAAATATATTTATATAGAATGTGTTCTTTTTGTTGCATTTTCGTGCTAATTAGAACAGTTTGTTTGTTGAGTTTGTTTCGTGATTGGCGTGTGTTTGTGTGTGCGCGCGCGCGATTTTTGTTTATTTTCTTCTACATGATCATGGTAGTTGGATTTGTTTAATTTACCAACTTTTAACCATTTCGCGCCAATGCTCTTCTTATTCGACTCTGGTTTACGTTTAACAAGAAGTGTTACGTTTTGTTGTTTTTATGTTAATTAAATATTTCACAAACACAAACGTGCATTTAATCGATTATACCCAGACAGAGTTTGTACGTCGTTTTGCTATATTTTTGTAGTTTGTTGTTTCTTTGTTACGCTTCAGTTTTTGTTTTGTTCAAAGTTCGCACTTGAAGGCGTGTCGTTCCAGCTTCCGATAGTGGGAAATTATAATGAGAACAAAACGCAAACGCAACAAAAATGAAAGCGTTTCTAAATATATGAAAATATACATTGCATCATGTGTACGGGTATGCATAAAAAGCATAAAAGATAACAAAAAATATAAAATAAAAACATAACATGTTCACAGTCAAAACTAAAATTCAAATTTTGTTGCAACTCTTGAAAGGCTCAACAATGTGGTAAAACCGGAAGCAAACTTGAATTTAAATATAAAACTAATATATGATTCGAAAATCGCTCCAAAACATGCAAACCAAGCCCAGATTGTGAAGTGTTCAAAATAATGGTCAAAATGGTCGCAGTGCCAGAAATTAATACGCTACAACTGCCTTCAGCAACATATTAAACCTACTGTCACTTAAAGTTTTCGTAGCATTCTAGAGGAACAAATTGATAAACGATCATCTAAACCGTAACGCAACGGTAATATGGAAAGAATTTCCACACTGCTGGTGCTTCTCCCTCAGTACAAACGAATCTGTTGGCCGCACACTGTGTTGTGTTTTTTACGATTAGTTTACTTGTTTTGTTGTCGTTTGTTTTTCGTTCTGGTTCGAGAACAGGCAGTGTCGATTTATTTAATCTGTTGTATGTGTGTGTGTGTGTTTTTCTTTTCATTTAATGCGACTATTTTCGTGTCCAATTTTCCTTAGAACACTTACGCCACTAAATCTTGCATCGCAGTAAGCCGATCAGCGTAGAGATAAACACAGGAAGATAAATATGCGGTTAGCGTTGTTTTACAATTTGATTTGATTTGCAAAATGCAAAAAAAGTGTTTGAAGTGTACAGTTTTGGAAGGTGCGCGACAGCACTTGTGCTTAAATCGTACTCTGAAACCCCTTCGGTGCACGCTCCTTTCTGTGAGAGTTTTTTTTTCTACTTCTGTTTGCTATCATAAGCTTTACGTATTTGTATTTTTCTTAAGTTTGGTTCTTTGTGGCGTCAGTCGGGACCGCGGACTGTGTTATTTTTCTTGTTTAAATGTTCTACTTTTACTTCGGTTACGGTATTCTCCCAAATTCCCTCTTCCGGTGACGTTTTCATTTCGTTCTACGCTGCACAAATAAACAATCCCCAAAAGCCAACTGTGATGAAGCGCTTGGGTCGCTGAGCAGTTGGTGTGCCGTTGAGATTTGAGGTTAGATTTTGCGTGTGAGGTTAGCCAAACTTTAACGACGACGACGACAACGACGCGCTTCAAATGCCCGGGTAATGCACTTTGTTCATGTACTATGGGTAGTGTAGTTGATATTTATTTTACAAATTTCTAGATTGTTTGCTATGTTCGAAGCGCTTGGCTATTGCGCCATACAGAAACATTGTTGTGGGTTAGAAAATAAAATTAAAATTGAAGGGATGGAACAACGAAAAAAGAAAAGAAAACCCCTTATCAACAGTGCGGGGAAAGAAAAAAATTAACACACGAAGGAATTATAAAAAAATTGTGATGAAGAAAAAAAAACGAAAAATAAAATAAATTTTTCTGGAGTTTTTGTTTATTATTCAATAATTAATAACAAATCATATATGCTCACCACATCTTCCGCTTTCTCTCTTACTTTCTCGCCATCTTCATGTTCTTGGCTAGGCTTTCTTTTATCAGTTAAAAACTTTCGAGTGTTTTCGTTTCCGAACGGTGCGATCACGCCATTTTAGGACGCTTTTTATGCTTGTTTGTCATTGCGGTCTAGCATTTTCTTCCATGTCCATCGTGTATCTGGTTTCCACCACGGAGAAGGTGCGATGACGTATGGACGAGAAAGAAGTTCGATTCGTTTGTTTTTGAATAGTTTTGTAATAATTTATCGTTTCTGAGGCTAGCTTTTTCGTTCCAGTCGGGCGTACAAAACTTCCTTTCTTCGTTTGTCTTCGTAAGAGTTTTCTCAATCACTCAATGCTCCATTTTTATCATAAAACACAAAGAATAAAACTAACCTCAACGTGTAAACCATATAATAGAATAGCAATAATAATAATAATATATTTAATAGAAAATAATAATATTAATAATATTAATATAATAATAATAATAATATTACAGAAGTTATGACGATAATAATCATAATCGTAGTGATCCAGATTGGTTTTCAATCGGTCTCTCTGTGTACTTCTTTCGGTATGGTGTTGTGTTCGTGTTGCAAGGAAAAGAAACGGTATAGTATGTGTATGTGTGAGTGTTTGTATGTATGCGGAAATGGTCTTATGAAGATCAGCAAAGGAATGAAGATAGTTGAACGAATAAAAAAGAAATCAACAAACAAACTGTTGGCATTTCTACATAAATCATATTTCTAGGAGAGTAGTAAAGACAATAGTAACATTAATTGAACAAAACACGGAAAGAAACATAAAGTTCTGGTACAGATAGTGCGCGGGAAGTAGACGACTAAAAAAAACCACGCATAACAATATAATTTTTGGATGCGATTACGACACCCACAGAAACGAAGGAAAGGAAAACGTAATAACAATGCTATAATGAAGAAGAACATCTGTGTGTGTGTGTGTGTGTGTGTGTGTGTATGTGTGTGTGTGTGTGAGTTCGTGATACTTGTGTGTTTGTTGGTTTGTTGAGTGAAAGTGATTGGTTTGTTTTGTTTTAAATTTGTCTAACCCTATAATGTTAAGCCTTGCCATTTCCGAACCCGAAACTAACGAACAAAGAGCAATTAAAGGAAGAAAAATCCATTTTGTAGATATTAACCAGTAATAGTAGTAATAATAAAAAAAAATTGTACAAATTTTACAATTCAAAATAATATTTACAACAAAAAAAAAACGATCACCAATATATAGATGCGTGTATGCATGCGCAATGCTACGATTATGCAACGATCGTAAGCGTTGTGGAGAGGATGTGTTCTAAGTCCTCCTCAGTTTTGGGTTTGTTTTAAGACAGTTTTTCTTATCCTGTCGTGTCTTCAGAAACGAAAACTACAACAACAACAACAACAGCAAGCCTTTGAGAGCGAGAGAGAAAAGTGGAAAGATTTACATCCACACACGCGCACAATAAACACACGTACGCGACAAAAATGCTATAACGAATATCGGGCCACACTAGCAACGATGCACTCGGCGGCAGTGAAACTTGCAAGCCGAAACGAGCCAACTTTGTTTGTGGTGGGTCAGCGATTTAACAACACGCAACAAAAAAAGTGTCCAAATCATTGCCATCGGAAGCTGATGAGCTTTACCGAACGAACGCGCGAGGTCGTAGGGAAGGTATGAATGACGGTGGTAACGGGACAGAGGGAAAAGGGGTGGGATTGTAAAGTAACAAACAAAGCAAACAGCACATATGAAAATGTATATTTATCAACACACCGGTACCGGAAGGTTCGTGGTATCGAAAAAAGTAGAAATTATCACAGTACACGAACGTTTTCTTCTTCGACCGGCAGTGTGAGTGTGTGTGAGTCGGTGTGTAGTAAGTTTTGTTTGTTTGCTGTTATTTCCATTTTGCTTGTTTTGGGCCTGTTTCGTGTTACTTTTAGTTTCACGTTCGAAAAAGCACCGAAAGCTGGGCATACACATTACTTTCACACACATCTACTCGAAACCGATTCACTGTTTTCTGTGTTAGTGTGCGAGCGTGTGTGTGTGTGTTTGCCGCTTACTTTCTTCCCCGTGCATAGTAGCATGTGTATCACATGCACACACACTCTCGCGTCAAATGTGTTTGAGCCTTTGCTACTATGATTTGGTTTTGGTTTGCATCTCTTATGCTCGCTGGTGTGAACAGGTTTACTGACAAGGCGGCTCTATCTGTCTGTCCGTTTGCATGTTTCTGTGTTTTTGTGTGATTGTGTGCCGAAGGGTGTAACTATTCATTTTCCAAGCTTATCGTCGTTCACTGTTTTGTAGCTTTACTTTGAACTAAAGTAAGAGGTATTTCTATTTGCGTTCATTAATGTTTTGTTTCGCACTTCGCACTCGCATGTGTGTTTTCCTTCTTGCCGTTACGCTTCGTACTATGAACAACTGTTCGACGTCTCTTTCTCTCTATCTCTCTCTCTCTCTCTCTCTCGTTTGCACGTTCTTTGCCAATATATTTAAAGAACTATTTCTCCTGCCTGCCGTTTGACTTTTGCTAAGCTTATTGTGTGTTTTAGTTTTGTTTTTCTTTTACTGTGTAACATATGCACGGGGTTAATATGTACATCTTTTAGCCTACAATACGATAGCAGTTAGAGCTCGTAAATTCATCGTTCGTCCCCATCGTTTTCGTTATTTTCTTTGTTCTATTTTGTATGTTTTTAAATTTTTACATGCACATCACATGCATTTGTTTTCCTCTGCACACATCTTTTTCTTCTTCTACTTCACTACTTTCATATCATTTTGTATCATTTCTGTACACGACACCGCCCGCAAGCGGTGCACTTTTTGTTTATTTATTTTATGTTTGTTTTTTTTTTGTTTCATTTTATTTTGTTTTCAACATTTCAAATCACAAATCGGTTGTATCATTTGTTGCGTTGCTCCACCCGGTGTGCGTGCGTGTTGTGTAACACATGCTGGCAGGGTTTCTTCCTTTCCATCTTCGTCCCCCACCCGGGTGGGCCAGTTCAGTACACTTGCAAGGTATGTTTTCTTCTTTAATCCTCCTTCACCGATCGATCCGAATGGCGACCTTGTCGCCAGAACCCCGTACCACCGTCTTTTGGCTCGCTTTAAAACGAATAACATTTGCACACTCGTCTCGCCGGCTTGTAGCTAAAGGGCGTTCACGTGCCAGGGCTCTTCTCCATCCGCTCCCACCAGGTCCGGCAGCACGCGTTCTCACTTCAGTCCGATAGAAGCTTTTGCAGAAGAAGGGATGAATTTCTCGGGTCACCGACTCGTATTTCCTCCGAAAAACTCTACACGCGGGTAGGAGAGACGAAAGGGGATGGCGAAGATGATAAGAAAAAGAAGAACGAAAAGGTAAATCAATCATCGGAATATACTTATTATACCGACGCCAAACGGCAAGTACACCAATGGCGCATGTGCTATAAAGATCTGATAGATACATTGGATACATTCTCTATGGGTTAAAAAACATTGTGTATGCTGCAATGGCGCAAGGGTGAATGAACGGTTGAAAGAGAGTGGATATGTATATGCACGTTTTGCAGAAAGCAATGAAACGAAACGAAGAGTAGCAAAAGCCTGTAAGAGTGGATGATTTGATTTGTAACACACATACACAGAAAGCACTTGCTATAATTAGGTTCGTGTCCTGGATAGATAGAGGTCTTTTTACCCATCGTACACCAACAGTGCGATTGATTGCGATGCGTGCCCTTGCGTGACCAAAAGACACCTTTGCCACTAGAGACTAAATATCCATCGCGTGTCAGTGATGGAGGGTGAGCAGGTCGGAAGGAAAGTGTCTAAAATCTAAAATCATACGAGCGTTGCTTCACAAAGAAGGTGAGACGGCGGCAAAAGTGTGTCCGTGTATGACGAGTTGTATCATACATGTATCACTACAGTTTGGGGCGAACCCACTTCACATCGGGGTATACACAGCCTTGCCAGTGTGTGGTGCATTGGCTACGTGGAGTTGAGTGTGGATGAATGCGAGACACACGCATCACTGCTTACCACCACCAGCGCCGCCGGACAAGGATTGTGATTTTCATCCTCCGTTCCTGCAAGCTTATCGTATCGCTCGACGGACGGTACACTATCAACGACCGACGGCTCGATTACCGGGCCATCGGTACTAAAGGATGATCCGTCGTCGATGGAGGAACTTTTGTTTGGTTCCGCGTTTGAGGTGTTTCTTAGGGCTGTGGATACTTAACGTTTTGCGCATCGCACCGAGCACCGAGGAAGAAATAAGACAAGAAAAAGAAGCGTACAATTAACACACAGCGCACCCTGGAGCTATGTTCCCGGTGGGATGAGAGCATCGTGGAAAACGGTCACACTTCACGAAGGTCCATCAGAGTCGTTCGATATCAGAGCACGTCCCAATAGTAACTTGCCCCCCCGGAGGGGGGGTGGGAAATGGGGACAGTACGACTATCACTAACCTTTCTGGTTGAGATGAAAATTGAACAGCATCGATGGATCGAGGCCGGAGTTGGAAGTGTTACCGGAGCTGTGCAGCATCGCTCCGGACGAACCGGTGTCCGACAAAGACGTCCGGGCACCTCCTCTACCACCGATACTACCACCACCACCACCTCCACCACTACCGATACCGCTCAGCATACCCGCTGACGATGGGGATGACGTCGACGACGACGAGTTGGGAAGGCAACTACCATTACTGGGTAGGTTGAGGCCTCCTGCGCCGCGATCAACACTACCACCTCCACCACCACCAACACTACCACCACTGCTTCCGATAGCGCCATCGTTGCAGCCTTGCAGGGACATTCCTCCGAGCGGCGATAAACCCATCGGACTGTGCGGTGGTGGACGATGCGCACGGCCACTGACAACGGCCCGCAGTTCCTGCCGTACCAGCTCCGAATGGTTTAGACCGGGGCCGGTGGTCCCGGTCGGACCTCCGGTAGCACCGTTCATACCGATGCCGTTGACGCCGGTGACGCCGCCGCCGCCGCTTCCACCACCAATACTATTGCCACCACCGATAACACCGTTCAAACCTGCGAATAAAACGTCATTAGTGAGCGACGATGGGTGGCGCATTTCTACACACTGCCGGAATTAGTCGACTTCCAGGCTTGGGGCGCTCTAATGACATGGATGGACGCGTAATCAGCGGGATAGTACAAGGATTGTTCATATACATACATACATGCGTGGGACCCGAGGGGCACACGGAATAAAACAATCAAGGACATTGGATAGAGACAGGAATGGAAGTATTAAACATACCGATGGAGTCTATCGGTGAAACGGTGCGATGAAATGGCCCGAAACGAAACCATGATGATAGGTGGCAGGGTGCGTACACAAACACATAGGAACGCACGTGTTAAATTTGACGGAAGTGCGTTATTCTCTAAACGTATTTACAAGAGACAGTAACGATCGCGTTTGTAGTAGGTGGAGTTGGTGGTAGTTGCGGTGGTGGGTACACAGTAGTATTAAAGATAACACAACATGATGGACCTTAACGTGAAACCATTCGATATGTACAATCTCCTCAGCGGGTGGGGAGGGGGGGGGGGGATGAGTGACACACAAGAACACATATTCATTTACAAAGAGAAACGTTTTGAAGGTTGTTGAATCATCTCGATCGCTGTGCTACTTCCATTCAGGTTTTTTTTATTAAACTCTTGAATAACGAAGAATTATTTCAAAATCTCAAAACCCGTAGTCTGTACACTTCCTGTAATCAAAGATCGTTTAAGAACAACGTGTATAAACATCACATTTTTATACCAGCGAGTATGGTTAGTCACAAAAAGCACGGTACAACACATACACACACATGAAATGGACACGACGTTAACACGTTTTGCTTAGCAAACCCAGGGAAATAGATAAAATATAGCGTGTTCGAGGAGAGGGTGAAACAAGCAGCCCCAGTTTAGCAAGAGCGAGATTGTTTCTAGTTATGTAATCAGCTCCTCGACACAAAGTAAAGTACACCAAACACAAATAGACAGAGTTGATAGTTGATTTACAACAATAAAAGATGGCCGACACTTAACGATCACAGTATCTCACACAGTCATGATTATCATATTGGAGCTAAAAGTGATACCCTCCCCCTTTGCCCTCATAATCCTTTTGCCAAATGTTGGATGAAGTATGGGAGTGAGTGGGTGATGTAAACACGAACAGAGAACAAGAACATGAGGTAGGAAACGAACAACACAACACAACGTATGAAAGTATGGTGAGCACAGAGCGCGAGAGCGAAAGAGAGAGAGAGAGACAGAGAGAGAGAGACCAAATCGAGGAACGACGAAAGAAAATGCATCCACGCCTTCGCCCCAAACAAGACCGCCTTTTCTTCATCACCAGCACACCATACACATCTTGTCTTTTCAATCACCCAATTTACACAATGCGACATCATGCTGTACGGATCGAAAACGTTTGCTGATCGGAATATCGCAGAAGCTCTAAAGCTGGAATCAGTTGGAATCGAATGGAATAGAACTTTATGGAACTTTTTAAAATGATGTTTCAATTATTATTACGCAAAATAACATGTTGGGATTTCAGATATGATAGTTTCCGCCACAAACAGCAAACTGTCAAATGAAACACAAGTGAACTTTTAAACTAACGCCGAAGCTTTTACGACTTTGATTTGGTAGCACCTTTTTTCCGATCGAATCAGAATACTGTCTTTACGATTGTGTGTGATGCGTGACGGAAGAGACATGAGTGGGACGTGGTTTTTCACGTGGACAAGTGGTTGGTGTGATCATTGCGTCTGTATTGCTAATGGGGCGTTGGGGATGTGGATGTCCGTGCGTGCAGTATGTGTGGAGAGTGCTTGCGGATGGTTTGGGGGAGGTTTGTTGTTGCTTGCGCTGCCACTGTCGAGCGCTCTCTTACCAGTTTGACTGCGATTGTAGAAATCGCCTGGTGAGTTCGCCGTGTGCTGCTGCATTGCTGTCGCATTACCGAACATCATACCGTAACCGGTGGCATCCGGACCGGGCCCATGTCCACCGTACGCGGAACGGGGCGATCCTGCAGAAAATAGCGATCGTCTTTAGCAAGTGTTCTTGTTCTCTACCTTCTACGACTAAGACGGGGAGCACGGTATTTTGATTTCGCCACCGAAGTATCTTTCGTTTCTGTTTTCAGTTCTATCGTTCTTTCAACGATGCTAATACCAATCCAATTTCAATAAAGTGGGAGTTCATTTTAAACAGACTGTCCGATTACTCAATGACTCAGATCTTGTTATGCGTTGCGAAACACGCTTTAGAAATATCTTATGCTTTTGGCAAACATGGTCTATATTTAAGGCTACTAAAGGAGGTTTCTGAAGCCCCCGAACGAAGACTTACCTGGCAAGTGTTGAGTTGCTTGCGGAGGCACGCTGCCTTGCCGCTGGAGCCTCATCTGCTGGTTGGCATAGACGGGATTGGCAAAGTTCGGTGCAGACACACCGACCGGCGATGGGCTGGGTGGACCGGGAAACCCGCCACCGTCCACCATGGAGCTACCGAATGCATTCTGCTGCCTGGGCGTTCCGGGACTGTTGAGCGTGTTTCGCTGCCGTTGAGGTGGACCGACAAACTGCCGGTTGGCGGCTGCATTCGGATTAAATCCGCCCACGGACTGTTCGAGAAGGAACACCGTTAATATATGGAATACGTTGGAATTAATTGAGCGGTGGGGGACTTTACCGAAAGCTGAGCATTGAGCATTGGGTTCTGCTGCTGTATGGACAGCCGTGCATTCGTGTTTTGCTGCCACTGTTGTTGTTGCTGCTGTTGTTGCTGCTGTTGCTGTTGCTGCTGCTGAGGTGATTGTCCTGGCACGACTACATTCGGTTGGCTGACCGTTTGCCCACCGACGACACCACCAAACGGTGGCTGGCGGGGGGATAGCTGCTGGTTGACGTTACCGGCTGCATTGCCAAAGCCGGACACCATTTGCTGCAGCTGAGGAGATAATCGATGGCCTGGATTGTTGTTGAACGGGTTGCCTTGGAATCCTGTATTGATTTTGAGATGATCGTTCATCATATTAGTGTAAGTAATTCTATTGTTTGGATGTATTTTGGGAATCATGGATAAATTCAGAGGGCTAACTCTTTATCGAAACAATCGTGTTTGACGATCAGTGTGGTAACTACAAACCCATACCTGCTTGTTGCGGACTAAGCTGCGTACGTTGGCTAGGACTCAGCTGTTGCTGTATCAGACTCGGTGAAAATCCGGGACTGAGCTGTGAATCTGGCACATTGTTTGCTCGTGTCAGTGTAACGTTTGGAGCTGAAATGGAAATCGAAAATCTCCTTCATTTATCCATAATATTGAACCGAAGCGCATAGCCTCCCCGCGGCAAAGGAAACTTACGACCAAGGTCTGAGTTCGCGGTTGGGTTCACCGTCACCACCATCTGCTGCTTTTGCTGTTGCTGCAGCAGCCTCGTCCGCTGCTGTTCCTGCAGTATCCGGTCGCGGGTTTGATGCTGCAGTTTCTGCATGGCAAGCATGTTCGGTAGCACACCGCCACCGGCATTACCGCTGCCTAGCTGACCCGGTGGTATCCGCATGCGCTGCGTGTACACTGGAGGAGGTGTGAAGTTTTGATTTGGACCTGCCTGCGACGATTGCTGCATAGCGGCGCCGCCACTAACACCCGTTCCGGCACCAGGACCACCACCTCCTCCGGCCCCAGGGCCACCACCAGGAGGACCGACAGGACCTATGCTTGATCCACTGCCACCACCACCGGCACTGCCAGGGCCCCCGCTTCCACCACCGCCAGCTCCACCAGTCATCCCATGGAGTGGATACGCCGGTGGACTTCCGCTGAACTGTGGCTGCTGCGGAGGTTGCGGTTGCATTGGTGAGCTAACGTTTTCGTACTGCATCAACGATTTCTGGATCGCGTTGATCGCCAACTTTTCGTGAATATCCGGCTGGCTAGACTGCGACGGCACAACCGATGATGTAGACGATTCGATTGGACTTAAGCCTGTGAGATATACAGATAATTACACGCAATCAGTTACAAGTTTTCCAATAAACCCCTATTAAATGATTTGATGAATGTTTTACCTAAGATACTGTTGAGTTCACTTTCGGCAAAGTCGCCTTCCGGTGCAATCTCGATCACGTGATTAAGTATTTCGTTGAGCTCCGGGTCCCACTCGGAGCCGAGCTGCGTCGAGGTAGCGGATGTCGATGTCGCAAACGAACCACCACCGCCCGCCGACCCGATACCGGAGTCCTGAATCGCGGGAGAGAAGTTCTGCTGCCGCTGGGCGGCCAGCAATTGCTGCTGTTGCTGCTGCTGCATCATCGAGGCCTGCTGATGCGGCGTGTGGTGCTGGGGATGATGATGCTGCTGCTGCTGCTGCTGCTGCTGCTGCTGCTGTTGTTGCTGCTGCTGCTGCTGCAGGTGCTGCTGGTGTGCTTGCGGGTGTTGTGGATGATGGTGTTGCTGCTGCGGATGGTTGAGGTAGATATCGGAGGATGTTGGAGGTTGTTGTGATTGCGAAGGCATAGCTGATTTGCGCATCTGCTGCTGTTGTTGCTGCTGTTGCAGACGCATTTGGTTCAGCTGTTGTACTTGTTTAAGATTATTGTTGCTGGTCGTTAGGTTATTATTATTAAGTGTCTGATTTGGCGCGGTCGAGCTGGACACGTTCGCTCGTGCCGCTGTCGGCTGACGGGCCAGCCCGGAGTTTGGTATGTCCGGGATGATGCGATTCAACGGCATCGCCGTTTGCATTGGCAACGGTGCTTTGGCCGGGTTGGCCAGCAACGAGGCGAGCATCTTGTTGCGCTCGCGCAACTTCGACGGCCTGTTGTCTGTACGCTTCACAGCCGATCCCTCGTCCGGCTCAGTGGAGGGTCGTTTCCGATCGTTACTTTGTACCCTTAGCATCTGGAACAGTTCCTCGTCGTTCAGTTTCGGCGTATTGTGCTCCTTTGGCTCATCCTGGTGGAGAAGAGAACGCAAAACACAATGTATTAGGGTGCGCGAGAAGATGTCGTACTGTTAAGGCAGGCATAGCAAGCCTTCTATGGAAGCTATTCTGTAGAGTTACATCACAGATATGTTAAATTAGCAGCTTAGCAACGCTACATGGTATAGGATTGTTGAGATATGAAATTCCGCATTGTTTGTTTAAAATTATTCGTAAGTTACAATAGCAATATTTGCAATACCACGCTTACGAAACGATTACACATAAACGCACAAGCATAAATCCGATTTTAACACGCACAAAGACGGTGCGTATAGTTCCACCTAGTGATAGTATTTGTCAACCATTTTGCAAGACGTCCTAGAACTGCTTCTGCTCTACACCCGGGGGCAACACTTACTTTAACCTTCTGCAGTTGCTTAAGAAGTTCGCTCGGACCTTGCCGGTTGCGGCCGTCACTATCGTCATCGTCACTTTTGTCGTTGAGCAGCTGGAATTATGATGGTTGAGTGTGGAGAAGGTTGCACATGAGTATCACGTTTATCGCGTTACGGTTTCTAGTCTCTACAAAACCATCGTGCCAATTCATGTGTTAGGGTTTTGTGTGTTAGAACGGTCGGCAGCAAACAATAATCCGCAAATGAGTACTTTAGTTGTTAAAGAAAGACTAATGTAAGTGACTAAATACAGGAGCTAACTAATTGTACAGTACGGTAGCGTGTGGAAACATGTTAGTATTGGGAGTGTGTGGTTAACTATTATGGTGTAGCAAAACAAGACGATGTGTTCATAACTAGTTTCACAGCAAAACAAAACTTCAACCGAACTCATTTTCATTCTCTTTGAGTAGAGTGAGAGTGTTGTTTTCAAAACATGTTTTAATTTGTTACGCAGTATACAAGATCAAGATGATCATAACAAATGAAAAGTAGGCGGAAAATCGCAAAGCGTATCAGATAATAAGCAACAGTATGTGCAAACTGATTAAGATAACATAACAGTGGCAACTACAAACGATAGAAACGAATAAAAGGAGAGATTGATAGAACAGGAGTAGGATCGTACCTGCAATAGCATATTATTGCCAACGGATTTACTATTTTCATTTACCGAGCGGGCCGTCAACCCCAGCCCACTACCACCACCACCAACAACACCACCAACAATACCACTACTCTGCGTTGAAGCTCTAACTGACTGAGGTATACGTTGTGAAAGAGATGCGGTACTTAATTTATTGCCATTATTATCCTTATCTTCTTCGGAATTTAGCAAGCCCTACAGAACGAAACATCGAAACAATACGAGTAGAAAAGAGAGGAAGAGAAGAAGAGAAACATACGATAAGAGGAAGCATGTAAGGGAATTGGAGAAAAGAAGTGGAGCAAAACTCACGCAACACAAATAGGTAACCGGTACGTCGATTAATTGCCGAATTTAGTAACCCTAGAACGGGTACTACAAGTTTCATCAGCCAAGTTGGATTCGTGTGCATTAGCATTAGCATTAGCTCAAATATGAAAACAATCTGGATGGGTTAAAAGCATGCACCACAACAAACAGGATTGCAATTTAAAAACCAACCCATTGATTTCGTTTCGAATTATCTGACCAAACAAAATGTATTGTTTTTGTACAAAGATTGCGAGTAGTATGTAAAAGTTGTACTAAGTAAATGATTTATCATCACAATCACCCAACACACGTGAGATAAATAATGTCGTAAGGAACGATAGAGATGGTAGAAGAAAGAAGGCAAGGATGCACAAGGACTACACATTTTGAAAGTGAAAGACGTATTAGGGGAAGGGTTTAAATTACCATAATGTAACTCTACAGAAAACACGAGACGAAGAGGGAAACTATTAGCAACAATTGTCCTTTACACGTTATAAGATTACTGCTACATGAAGAAACAACGCTCGATACGGTGCAAGACAGTACCAAAAACGAAATTAAGTACTACTAAATGATCCGGTTGATGCGTTTCATCGGATTGTAAGCATTAGTTGCAAAATGGGGGTATTGTTCTAATTTTAAAAGCCAACGTTTTCTGATTAATTGTTATATCTAGTTGTTACTCAAACCTACTGCCATCCAACACCAACTTGAGACATTATTTTTAATGCTTGTAATATTATAACTACCAGCGTTATAGCATCTTCGATGAGAATCGATTCCACGTACCTTTAAGATTCGATTCGGAGGATTCCGATGATCATGGTCCATATCCAACCCGGATGAGGACGAGGCATTTGAGTGAGGTCGCTTGGTTGTAAGCAGGTTTCGTAATCGCTCGGAATCGTGCGTGTTCGCTGGAGGCAGCGGTTGCTGCTGCTGTTGCTGTTGTTGTAAGTGCTGTTGGTGTTGCTGGTGCGGGTGATGTTGCTGTTGATGTTGCTGCCGCTGCACCATTAGCTGCGATTGCATCGTTGACTGATGCTGCTGCATTGGAGACATGTGCGGATGATGGTGTTGCTGCTGCTGCGGCTGCGACTGAATATCTTGCAGCTTGTCCTTGCTGTCGTCGAACGGAAACTGGAACGCATTCGCCCCAAAGGGTGTGCCCGTATTGTTGTTGTTTGTGTTATTGTTGTTGTTATTTAACGACATGTTTGGATTGATGAGGTTTCCGCCATTGTTGCCGCCACCACCACCACCAGCTCCGTTGTTGTTGTTGTTGTTGTTTGACGGCGATGGCATACCACCCATCGTGCTACCGGAGTAGTACGGAGTCATTGGCGAGGCACACATCGGGGCGGCTGCTGGACTATACGCGCTGACGGACGGAGGTCGTGGGGTGCTGACCGGGGTGACGCTGGTTCGGGAGTCGGGACGCGAGTCCCACCCAACACCAACTGACTCCATGTCGAACGTGGAATGTGGAAATTCGAGCTCAAAGTCCGTGTTGAAGAAGTTACTGCTGTCGGAGGAGGGACCGCACAGGAGCGACGAAGAATTTGGGTTGCTGCGCGGTGAAACGATCGAGCCCATTGAGGCACCACCGGCTGGTCCACCTCCCATGCCGGTACCGCCACCACCCGTGGCCATACCTAGCCCGGCACCACCCGGGCCTAATACCATGCTTCCGCCACCAGGGCCACCTAGGGTTCCACCGGTCATACCACCACCTCCACCCGAAGGACCACCGAGCATGCCCTGCGTTGGCCCGGCGGTACCGCTTCCGCCACCATTCAGCACACTCGACATCAGCGGTCCACCCATATTGCTGACACCCTGCGTGATTTGGGCCATATGGCGGGCAACGACGTCGTTTCCTCCGTTTAGGCCGCCACCCGTCACCGAGCTGCTCGTACTTGGCATTAGCAGACCCAGGGACGAGGATGAGGTAGGATTGCTGCTGCTGTTGCTACTGCCGCTGCCGTTGTTGTTATTGTTAATGTTACTGCCGCTCAACGCCGCGCTAAGGCCACCGCTGCCACTACCGCCGCCCATCACCATCCTTCCACCGCCACCGCCGCCGCCGTCTCCTGACAGCATGGCAACCTCGTTCTCCGTCAGCACGGTACAGACGGCCATGATGAAGTCGGATTCGTTTGGTTTCGTGCAGCGGAAGAGCTTCGATTGCGTCTTTACGTGCACGTACACGTCCGGGCCACCGAGACGTAGGCGATAGTTGAGCTCGAGCGGGGTCCCGTTGGCCGAACGCACGTTACCCAGATGCTCGATTAGCTGCTGCCGGTCCTGATAGTGGCAGATGTCGTAGATCGACCGTATATTTTCTTTGGTAAGATTTCCTGCAAACTGTTTTCTTAGCGTCGATGAGTCATAATCTGAAAAGAAGCAGTTGCGTTCGTCATTAGAACCGAGAGCATAGAGCGATGGAAGGTAGGAATGTGTATACATACTTATTATGTTACCACTAGTATCCAGCTTCAGTGTTAGCTGCTCGTCCTGCGTTTGTGGCATGGTGGTCGTTTCTATCGCTGCCTGATCGTCCTCGGGTAGTGTAATTAGACAGAGCACCGAGGACGATTCCTCCGTATCATCCTTCACAGGAGCGGAGATGATTAGCAGATCCTTGTACTTCTCCAAGCGCTGCTGCTTTTGCTCGATCGTTTCGTTTGCCCCTTCCGGCGCCCTTAGTAGCCAACGAATTTTAGTTCGAATGGTACGCTTTGGCGTCTGATAGAACATCTGCAAGTAAAAGGCAACGATGTTAGTCCCGTAACCGTAAATCTAATGCTAATCGAGATGTTCTGCACTAGCTCGTTCGCTCACCTCATTTTGATCCCAGTTTAGCTCAAAAGAATTCTTATTTAAAATAGGACTCAGCTTTGAATGATCACCAGTATGCAGGTACGAATATATAGACTGTCCGTGGAGCTCCGTGCGCGAGTAGTGCAGTACGTCGCGGACGTTCTCCGTGGCACATTCGATCACACCCTCCGAGTTGATCTCGAGCAGGGCCCAGCCGACGTTCGAGATGTAGTGCTGCACTGCCTCGAAGTAGGCTGATTTTTCCGGCGAGTGGCCGTTTACCGACGGCTCCGGTAGTGGCGGTTCTGTGGACGAGACCTCCCCCTGTTGCACTGGGTGCAGTTTACAGGAAGCGGAACAATCCGGCGAGCATTTGGAACACCGCGAACCTGTCAGATTCGGGTTTCCTTGCTCTAGCATATGACGAAACTGAAAAAGAATCGAGAGAGTTCATGAGTAACATTATGGTTAAAGTAGTTTCTGACAAATCTTTGCGATGAGTCGTGTAACGTATTTATTCGAGCTAACTACGTGCTGTGCGGTCACTTGTGATCAGTAATTCAACTAGATTGCGAAATAGATCGCACCCAGAGCCATCTATCAGTATGGTAGACGTAAATAAGAAGCAAAATTTGATGCAAAAAAAAAGTGTTTGTTCTAAAAATAAATCCCTCCCAATCAGAAGCTTATCCGTCCTAAGCGACGTCTGGCGCCATTGGGAGAAGAGAAACTGAAAAGCCTACCGTGCAATGACGATGAGACGTAATGGTCAATGTTTCCGAAATGCAACCGAAATGGAAAGAAAAGCAAGAGCTCCGCTCCGAGGATGGCATAACTAATCAGTTTACAAACATTATGGCCGGACTGTTGCGGTGTTTGAAGCACTGTGAATCGTAGTGTTGTGAGGCAGTAGCGACACATCATCAATCTATCAAAGCAACCGATTTCTTTTATTTGGACAAACACATTGGGAACATGTTTTCACAACGTTTATGGAAATTAGGTTAGCTACTGTGTCTGACTGGACATTCGAAACACCTATAGTGCATCTAGTGTATTCGAAGACAATACAATGAACAGAACGATCTACATAAGTAATTTAGCACGTTTGGGATGTTTTGATCGATTGTAACATCTTTAGATGGCCTTTTCGTGCGTTTACAAGTAGTAGTTTTATGCACTTTTATAATTCCAACACAGGAGACGTAACAACTAGGCAACTTACCGTTCGTACAACTTCACTCAGTATCGCCGCTTTGTCTGGTTTGCAGGCGGTCATATCCCGCTTGATCTGCAGGAACTCGCCAAGTTGTTCAATATATTCATTTTCTAGCTCTCGGCGACGTTTCTCGTTGTTGCACTTGTTGATCTGCGACTGTGGTTGCTACGTTAGCGAGTAAAGTATAGAAAAGGGAAACCGCCATTAGTTCATGATCGATTCAAATGCAGAAGATCTTGCAAAACTTACCTTCGTGTCTGGTTTGCGGCGAATCTTTTTCGATGCGGTAGGCGGACAGGCCACGGATGGTACGACGACATTCATTATTTTTGACTGACTCTGCAGTTGTGATGCTGTAGCTGCTGATGCTGCTGCGCCTCCTCCTGCTCCCGACTGTGCGGCTGTGGCGGCTGCCGATTGGGGCGCGTTGACGATTTGGTTCTGTAACTGAGATGGCGACTGGTGGGCGCTGGAGGAATGTTGCTGTTGTATCGGCAGTGTTGAGGCTGACAGTCCACCGAGTCCACCCAAACTTTGGCCACCGGTTTGCGATGCGGAGTAGAACGATGCTTGCGACGGTTGCGCTGACTGCGACAGTTGTGTATTGACAAGCCACTGTTCCGGCAGTGGTAGTTCACATGGGCCAAGCCTGCGGGACAAGCAAAACAGAGAAAACACGAGCATTAGAGAACTGGAGGATCGGTATCGCCCGGGACGGACGATCATTAAACTGTGTGCCACTGACACATCCTTCAGCAGCTATCGGAGAGTCAACTCTACGCGGGGTACTCGCGTATCTCTCTATAATCGTAACTTGCGCAATCAGCAGTTATCAGCAGGCACCAGACCCACAACCACCTTTCCGAAGAGTGTTTAAGATTATGCGTCCCTGTCTGTGAGTGTGTGAGTGTTGTGTGGCGTTAGCGTTTTAGTGGTCCGTCATATGAATTAGTCGGGTTTCTTTGTCAAACATCACTGATACAAACATCCGAAAACACGTCGTCAACGTTTGCGGTATGCAACATTTTGCACACACAGGGTTTTCCAATCGAAAAGCGTTGATTCGTGGTGGATACACAAACACACGCGCTCATGTTATCTCGGCAGATTGAAAAAGGTTACATATTAGCCGCGTAATACATCAGTTTTATCGCTTGGTTTACCGACAGCAAATCAAAGCGGAACACCTGGAAGATTGCCGTGGATCGTGTACGCAAACACCTGCGAACCGACGTTGCCTTCAAGACCGACCCAGTATGGTTCCTAATTCTTAAATGGTCAGCAAATTGTAAAATCAACAAACCGATAGCTCACGGGAACCGTCGTCACACTCGCGCTCCTACACTGGTGGCTCATGTTTGACAGGGTGTTTTGTCGGCTTTTTTTTTTTATTTCGCTATGCCTACTACTCCGTTGCCCGTTCGCACGAAGCGTTTATTGTACCCCGAACAGCAACAGAAAAGAACCACTCTGTTTGAACACGCGAAATTAAATCAATTCATCACCACACCATCAACAACACCAGCCAGCAAACACACAACACACTATCTGTGGCGGGGGGATGGGACAAAAGGAACACGAGATCTGACGTTTGTCGAGACTGCCACACTGTGGACACCAACAGGTCCACCCACGGCCAACAACTGAGCCCGTGGACGGTGCGGTTTATTCGATTTATTTATTACACCCTAAGGTGTGTTATCAGTTTACAGCCCGCTTCAAGTTTCTTCTGACGGTGGTGGTCGTCGTTCTCCGTCAAAGGCTCGCCTCTTTCGTCACTTCTCCTGCTGCAGTCCAGCACTAGTATTGTGTGGTAGTAGTGTAAGTCATCTCCTCTCAACGTCACCCCGCAACCGTTGATAGAGGTTTCGGTGGGTGTCTCCCGGGAGAGGGTGGCTGATGATATGATACACATTTTGATAATATGGCCATTTTCTTTCCCTCTCTCTCTCTCTCTCTCTGTCTCTCTATGGACTCTATGGACATGAGCGCAAAGAATATCGGGCACTAGCGAAACTTCGTAAAGATGTGAGTTATTGTTTTGACATGGCATGTTATTTATTTGCCACAATGTTTACGGAGAAATACGGTGAGGAGATACTAATCGCACTGAAACAATAAAATTGTGTATGCCATCTAAATTTTCATTATTGCAAAGTTTCTTTTCTAATATTCGAATACAAAATGAAACCAATATTAAGTTTGATTAAAATAAGTAAGGCATTTAATAAATGCGATTACAACAACAGTTGGAGCTCAGAGATGTTTTAATTGTTGATTCATTTTTTTTACAATAAAACTAAATAAGAATAATCGAAACGATCTTTTCAAGGGTATTAAGAAACTACAATTATACATGACTCAATAGTTTTTTTTTAACAATTTACCCACCAATAAGCTAGCTACCAACTCATGCTTTGTCTAACTCGACAACGCCACACAATGTTAAAGGGTTGTAGTGTGCACAATTATTCTTGAGCGGCGCCATAAAAACCGATTGTCCAGCTCCGCGGCAAGTGACATAAATCATGGGAGGGAGCGAACGAACAGCCTCCGGAGTCGTCCGCAGGCTTTGCAAGGGTTTCGGAACCTAATGGAGCGCGTGCGCGTACAGGTAACACACACGTAACACAACCACAACAAAAACGCTGAAACACAAACAAAATTGCCCAAACATGGCTGCAGAGCAGCGTGTTTCAGAGTGCGGCTCTGGCTATACTAGAGGAGCTTGAATGACTGTCTCGCTAGTAATTACTACCTACTTAACCTTGCTAACTCGGCTCACATGATTCATTTGGGAAATTCAAACGCGGATTTAAAACCGAAACGTTTTAGTGGGGTAGGTAGTTCTGCAAAGAATGATGATGCAATAGCAAACGAGATTAACTTGCATTGGTACAATTAATTGCAACAAATAGAAGGATGTTAGGGTGGAATTGCATTTGCAATACACATTTTTTCAAAACATTTTTAAACCCTTGCAAATGACGTGTTCTCTTCTGATTTATATCAATTATTCCAATTATAATTTTGAACTTTTTTCTTTGTTATATGAAATATGATAGTTACATTATTTTGTGTCTTATTATATAAGAATTAAAAGATAAAACAAAAATATCTATATAATCAAACATCTAGAGCACAAAAGAACGCCATAAAATAGATCGAATCTGCGTTTGATTTCTTTTATTGAAAGGCGAAACATAGTCCGGCTTAGCAAGTGCTGTGAGCATGCAAGTGCCGGAAACATAGTCCGGGGCTTAGCAAGTGCCTCAGATGATATGTAGCGAATGAGTGAGATAAAATATCATCAACATACTTTATAAAAACATAAAAAAAATAATTGGGAAGATTCAATGTAATGATTCTGGCGCCTGCTACTGATGATTTCAATTGTTTTATAGTACACGATATTCTTCAGATCCTACCATTCACATTGGAAGTTTATCGTGGGCTACATGGTTATCGGAAGCT
Organism: Anopheles farauti; assembly: GCA_000473445.2. Lineage (NCBI taxonomy): Eukaryota > Metazoa > Arthropoda > Insecta > Diptera > Culicidae > Anopheles > Anopheles farauti. The sequence goes on along the minus strand of KI915042.1, from coordinate 7,715,780 downwards.
ACATTTTCAAAACAAAATGCACTGCAAATGAAGTCATCTATCTACTTCGCGTTTATTTCCTTCCGTTGTTAGGACTTACCACCTCATAATGCACTACGCTACCCAGCAATGATGAAGTATCGAGTATCGTGAGTTCCTTAGACGAATGTGAGTTCCTTAGAGTATCGAAAACTCACATAACACGTTATGTTGGTAAATTGTAACCACACACTAAGAACGAACAGGAAAAAAAACTGTAACAACTGTGAACTGTAAAACCGATCAATACCACCACTAAAACGCCACTGTGCATTGAGCACGTCCCGCATAGTCATTATAAGCGGGTGTAGCTCCCACCAGCAGCAATGTTGCCGCCGTGCATCAGACCTCACGATGAGCGAAACATTACTCACGATGGTGAAATTCGGAAGTAAATTCCACCTTGCTTGATCGAGCAGCAGGGCTGGGAAAAAGGATCTGCCACAAAGTTCCGTAACCGATCGGACTGTCGCATCATGGTGAAGATTTCATTCGAAGGCTGCCACCATATACGGCACCCTCCTCCCCTGTGCAGTAACTCTCTCTATGTTTCTAGTTCAACAGATTTGATCAGTTTTCAAAATGTTGCAGGCTCACAGTACCAGGGCGTTTTAAAACCGTGGTTCGGCGCACGTCCCCCCTCCCAAAAAAAAAAAAAACCCCTCAAATTAGTCGTCATGAGTCTACGCGCTTCGCAAAAAAGAAGTGGGTCAAGTTCAGCGGCGAATTCCAGCGGCTCCATTGCAGATTGGCCGCGAGTAATAGTCATTCGCTTACGTCATGATACTGTGTGTGCTGGCCTTTCTTTGTTTCGCACCAACACAGGCATGCGGTTGGTATGTTGTATTTAGTATTTACAAGTGTCTGTGAGGTAGATGCATATTTTCATTATCGTTTCAGCAGGTGGCCAGACACATCGGTAATGAGAAAAACGAGTTTTCTTGACGTGACATGACATGTCTGGTGGTGTTTACTTCCGGCTACAGATATTTTTTTTTTGAAATTAATATGTAAGATCATATGTTTTTTTCATTCTCTATACGGCAAGACAGTAGTAGACAGACAACTCCAAATTAAGAAAGATGCAGTTTGTAGTCTTCAATTCAATTATAAGATCGTGCTGCGCTCCCTTGTCCTAGGTCGTGTTAACGTGACGTGGGCCATTTTTATTTGGGCCATTCTTAACAAATTTATCGTGCTTCTCGGGGTACACAGCAACCGCCAGAGTAGGTCACTATTTCTGCAGGACACGAGCACATACACGAGATAGCGTCAGATAGCTGCCCATTTGTGCTAGCAATTCTTCACGCCATGATTATTTACCCTTGCGGTTGTCTCGGTGCCGGACACTTTGTGTGCCTCTCAAATGCGTTTCATGATTGTAACAGGTTTAGTTTCATTGTCCTACCATCTGTAATGCACCATCTCTGCTCGGGGTAAGGTAACGCAAGGAACAAAGAACAAATATCACCCGTTTGATCGTCACCATCAGCGTCTTGCATCGACGGCGCCCTCCCCTTAGCATGTGGGTGATCTTTGCTGCGTAGCAATCCGCAGCAGCAGTTGTCAATTGGCCATCGTCAATCTCTCACTCGCACATTTTCGGCTCATCGTTAGACCTTTTTTTCCACAGTCTACCTTTCCATGCGGGCTTCCACCTCTTTGCGATCTCTTAACAGCTGTCTCGCTTAAACCACACACGCACACAGACAGCAGCGAGTAGTACGCTATCGCTCCAAAGTTATCCGTTCGGCATCCGCGCCGCCGCCGCCGCCGCGAGTTGTTCTTCTTCTGGGGATGCAGAAAATCGGTGTCAGTGGGTCACAGTCAAATCGTGTGACCGTCGACGACGACGGCACCGTTTACTTGGGTCCAAAAACGGACGGCGAGCGTGTGTTGGTGTGTGAGCTGGTGTGTGGGTAAGTAGTCGGGGTTGGGACGAATATATATATATATAAACGAATATATGCAACACCCTATTGCATGTGTCCCCAGATCTTTGCGTGACGCATGTAATGCGTACAATAAATACACAGAAAAGGATCTACGATGACTACGTTCGTTTGGGATTTTCAGGTTCATTAAAATTTCAAATTAATGCTTCTATTATTCAATTAATGGAAATTTTCTCCGAATGTTTTTTTTCTGTCACCCCGGTAATGAAAATATTATAAAACAAAAACGGTAATGATTACATAAAAAACACGATTGAACAACCAGCAAAGTGAACGCGATTCAATCCGTACCGTAATTAAAACATGAAGCAATACATGCAAAAACGGCCGTTTGGTGTTATTTTTCACTTCCCACTTTTATGATTGTTCCGTGCAGTTCTCCGTCGCCCTGGCCGTGTGAGCTTTTCCCAATTTTCCTCGCCCCTTCCGAACCGAACTCAGCAAGCTACTCGTTCGATTCCCCAAGCGGACAGCAGTAAGCTTTTCGTCGCAACATACGCCACCGACCAGCAGCAAGCAAACAACATCGATTAAATGCTGGTGTTGTGGCGTGGCCGTGGCAGCGTATGATGGTGTGGAAAGAAACGTGCCCGGAGACCGGGTTTGTTATGCAAATCCGGTGGCGATGGCAACCTCTCTGCTGGCGAAGCGGAAGCGACCGGTATAGCTCACCCCCAAAATTCCTCCCCGTTACGGGTACAGAAGGAGTACACCAATTATGATGGTTGGTATTGGTGGTGGTGGTGGTACTAGTACTACTACTACCAAGGGTGTTTGAGTATTCTCTTCGGTTCGTGGTGCGGGCTACTTTGTTCGCCGCCGCTATCGCTGTGTACACGATTAATATAAAATCATTCAATGTTCGTTCCTGCCTGCCTGTTTCCTCTCATTTCGTGTGGCAATCTTTTCTCTCCAACAGTAGTTTGTTTGACGCCACTCAACGTTTATTTCGTATTTTCAACACCCGGCCACAGGGACGGGGGTTTGGCTTCGTTTCTAGCAGCGCACTCCATATGTTGGTAATGTCTAGCATTCGAAACATGACATTATTTCTAATAGTCATTATAATGAACAGACAAAAGGCAGCGCTGTTCGATACTGGATAGAATGGAGCCAAAATGAAATATTCAGCTGGAACTTTCTGTCAACTATTACGTTCACTTCTTCTCAAAGCCAACACAAAACTTTATGGTGACACAGTAGAGACGGCACAGCTGAGCGGTGATTAAAATCAGCAGCTAAATTTTTTATTTTATTGACTCTCTTGAATATCACTCTGATTAAAAATATATTTTTTCTATTTTATTGGATTTCATTTAATTAAATTTGAACATTTTAAGACAGTTTACACAAATGTACCTTGCTATATATTTAAAAATTATAAATGACGTTACCTTTCAAATATTGGTAAGATTGATAAGATTGGATAGTTTATTTTAGAATGGAGTTGCATTTTTGTGAGGCTTCTTTTGTACTAAACCATAATCATAAACATACTGGTGATTGATTTTTTTTCAAAGGCCCATATTTGTTTCACATCTTGCTTAAGTCACTGAACTATTTCCAATTCTTTAAAAATCGATAAAAGCAATTAAAAGTATAATCATAATAAATAAATCTTCAAACCCAATTTGAATCACTTGACCATGAACGAAATTACTATCCGAAATCTAATCATTTCAAAGTGTTTGGTTTAGTGTAACAAAATTACATTCCACAACTAACTATTACGAGCATTAATCATCGTGCTCTTTCGTTTAAGCTTTTAATGCATGTTTTATTTTCATTTTATTTTACATCATTACTAAATCATGGGAACTTAATAGAACGCAACAAATTCTATTCGAACGACGCTTTACCACATCAAGCAAATTAATCACAACGACCCATTATTAATCGGCTGCTCAGCTTGAAATTACCCACCCGAACGGGTTTTGATTGACCACCGAAAAAGCATTTGGCAGATGCCGGGCAAATGGCAAGGTAAGTCAGCTGTAAATCAAATCAAACCCAGGCAGGCAAATCTATCCATTCCGGTCTCGGCTGCGGGTTGCTCCGGAGTCTGTTGCAATGCTGAGCTACGAATAAGGCCTCTTACGACACCGCCGCCAATTCATCCAAGCGCACCGAGCGCTATTGCCCCAAAATGATGTACAATAAAATGCAGCCAGCTGAAATTGAATCGATCATAAATTTGGAACCCTTGAAAACTGGTTGCGAGCTTGGGAAGAAAACGCAAAATGGTCGGGGTTGTGGTTGTGCTTCCCAGCGTCGCGCACTGTGTCAAGTGCAGTTTGGTGGCGTACACTAAGCGTGCATGAAACGAAAACTTTCACAACAAGTAACACCGCCGGAATCGACATTATTACATCAAAGGGTAGGGTTTCCCATTCCCCTCCCATCCCTCCCATCCCTCCCTTCCCTCACCGTGTCCACTTTTGTCATCGTTCGCATCACGCACCCAACGGAAAATGTTGCTAACACCGGTGCTACTAAACTAAAACAAGCTCAACGCTTTAGGGCGAAGATTAAGCGCGGATGTCGTAATCGTGATGCGATGAAGATGAAGCCGCTGCGATGATCTCTCCCCACACCTTCCTCCTTTTCCCCCCAGTGGCAACAAGAAAAAACTCACCCCACTCGAGTTATGGTTTTTATTTTCACGTCCGTGCCCGCGCCACGTCTGTTGCACACCTTCCGCTTGTTGCGTAAGACCCGGAATTTGAAAGTTTTCACCTCACGCGGATGGTGACAGAGACAAGAGAACAAATAAAAAAAAAACGCGATAGAAACGTGTTGACATTAAAACAAACAACGATAGTGAGAAAAAAACCCGGCACGCTGCTAAATTTGAATTTAAAAGCATTTCTCCAAAACGCCGGCACCGTTGTTGGGAAAACCACCATGCACCAACGAAGGGAAAGCGTATCCAGAGCAGCCAACGCGGAACGCCGTGAGTACCGTGGACCACCTGGAGGAGCAAAAAAAAAAGCGACGAGTTTAATGGTTTCGATTGCCGAATTGGCCACCCCGCACATTGGGAGCCAGTTGGGGTGGTATGGGCCACAGCAATAAGGGTTGATGGTAAACAAGTACGTCAGATGCCTTCGTAACTAGCTCATTGCCATTGTTACGGCGTCAAGATCATCCATCCATCCCCTTCGAAACACCCTCTTCCCTCCCCTCTCACCCAGCCAACACACTAATACACACACAGAGACACCCGTACTGCTTGGTTCCGTTTCGTTCGGAATGCGCAGCCGCGTGCGAATATCATCTACGCCGAAGTCTCCCCCTTCCCATTGTTGCCTCAATGTTAGTGGGTCTCTCTTATGACAACTCTTTTTTTATCTCTCTCTCTCTCTCTCTTTCTCTCTCTCCCCCGTCTCTATCTTTCTCACAATCATTCTCGCACTTAAAATCGCATTTCCCAAAAGCGTCGTCAAATTTGGGTGCGTTCGACGACGCAAAAATCAGCTCCCCCTCGCGGGTGGGCGCTTCTCCCGGTTTCCCCTCCTCAGCTGATCGCTGCTCACCACCCCAATCCGAACACCATTTTTAGAGGCCATCATCATCGTTTAAGGGGTTTGCCACACACACACGCTATGATGATCATGTGAGAGAGAGCTATGTGTGTGTGAGTGAGAGATATTATGCGTCCTTACCGCTTTCGTTTTTCGCCATTCTGGACACTTTCACCCTCCCCCCCGGCGATTGTGTATCTGTGTGTGGTGAGACGAGACAGATGATCGTGAGTCTGCTCTCCTATATAAATAGGGTTTTGTTTTCTCGGTCGACTGAAACGGAAAGTGAAACGCGCGTCGTTTCATTACATGCGGCGCGCATTCGTGCAGCAGCAGAGAGACACATCTCGCAACATTCGCGATTTGCAATATCATGGACGGATCTTGTTCGATCTGGATCTGGCGGTGCGTGTGGAGGTTCGCTTTCACTCATCAACCGCTCGGCGCAATCAGTGTGCTGTGTGGCTCTCACTGCATTTCGTTTGTTTATCTCTTCGCTGGCGATCATCATCTCCTCCATCGTCGTTGTGGGATCACTTTCAGGATTTGGCTCACCGTTTGTCGCCGGTCACTGCGCATTAGAATCCTTTCCTTCTGACGAAACGCACGCAGCCACACACCGGATACTTCGGTGATTTCATCGAGCTTCAACCCAGATGATGACCCACTTTGCGCGTTTTGCCTTCATCATTGACCCGATTATATACAACCGACGCGCGCGTACTTGCTCGAACGCGGCGTGTTATTGTTTTGTTTTGTATTTTTATTGATTCCATTTTTCTACCACGAGCTCATTTCGCGTTATGACTCGTCGCTTGGTGCAGCAAATGCAACCACCCCATACACATACACAGCGCACTGAAACACGCACAGGTTTACTTTCCCGCATGACCACCACCACCCCAAACCGAGCCATGTATAAAGAGACGGTTAAGGTTAAACCGCAACGCGTAGTAAAGGCCGCGGTCATGCGTTATGGCGCGACAGGACACAATGTAAGGGTTGTGCCATGAAAAAATGGAAGAAAAGGGCTAGTAAAGGAGGAGGAAAAAAATACTAGACACAAATTGCCATACCCCATTCCCGAAGACCGGGAAAAGCGATGGGTTGCATGGCGGTGGTGTAAGGCGGTACACCCACACACACAAATAACACACGAAACACGAAAAGTATTCGGGTACAATGTTGCCCCAGTCCATGGTAGGGATTACATGTACACCCTTCTTCCCGTCGTTCGGCATACACATACCGATTGGCACGTTTGTGTGCGAGTAATGCATTTGAGGATGACTTTCATTTGTTCCGGTGGAGACGCCTAGTTTTACGTCAAAGAAAAAGCCTTTATTGAGCAAATAAACAAACAGGAGTATTCTAAAACCGACGAGAGGAAATTGTACTTGACGATTAAATTTACCAGTAGTTTTCTACGCGACATGCTACGTGTCATGTGGTGGAAATGGGCGTAAATGGTTTTGTTCTACGCATATACTTTTCGAAGGGAACAGAGCTGCTGCGATCGTACAACTGCGGAATTTGCATTCGTTTCGACGTGACCGTTGCTTTTGACGCAAAAACGTCGATGGAAATGTTTTTTTATTGATGTGATTTTCAAGTTTATGAAGGGGTATGACTCGTGTCTTATGAAGCCAAAAATGGAAAATAGTCTCAAAATGGACTCATATAAGCTAAAATGATGGTTCAAAATGGTAATCCAGCTTTTGGCCATGCTAGAAGATGAATACTAAACTGAAAGCAATACAACATTTATTGCCAATTTGCGCGAAGGCAAATCTGCTGATTGTAAATCTGCTAACAATATTACGATTAATAATATTGTCAAAAACAACGGAGAAATAGGATTAAATATCCTATTTTTCCTGTACAGTGCGTGAGCAAGCCTTTCCTAGTTCCAACGCAAAAAAACCACCATTATTGCGATCGAATTTCAGAGGAGATGCGTGACGACATTGGCTAGCTACACGGAATGTAGGAAAAAAAACGATGGGAAAATTGAAATCAAATAGGAGAAAACCCAACTGTGGTGGTAACTATTTACAGCCCCACCGGGGGGGAAGTGTTATAAAACACAGCAAGCCGTACCAGCAAGGGTTAAGCATTCGAACAGGAAACCGGTTCTCGTGACATGAACCGAAACAGAATTATTAGCATTTTTTATTATATTATTTCAAAAGCACCGGGTTTTACCCATGCTGATGCGGTTTTGGGCGAGTGTTTCTTTTCCACGAGCGCACAAAACGTTACATAAAATGGTAGGTAACCTTTCCCGCAGAAGAGTGGTAAATCACACACTTTCGTGGGGGTTTAACAGTTTTTAGCACAAAACTACAAGTAATGCTTAAATTATGTGCCAGCCTGGCTGTATGCTGAACAAAGCAGCATCGCTTAAAATAAATGATTTGACAGAATCGTTAACCATTGTGGCCGAAATTATCACCGCTGGTTTAGCATCGCAACCCCGACCTTGACCAGGAACGGAGAACGGTGGTGCCTTTCGCGGGCGCAGATTCCAATCAAACCCACCGTATTACTGGTTCGCGGTGTCCTCTCACCTGCGCCACCATCATTCAGGCAGGGCTCGCAGCCAGACACGCTGGCCCAGCCGGGTACGTTCTCTCACGCACCCGTCACGAAAACTATGTGTTCCTCGTTGATTGCCAAGGTCTTGTTTCAACAGGTCCGCACGCACGAAAATGGGTCTGCCTGATTTATGATTAATTTAGTTCCACAAGCAATTCAACTGCGCAAGCCCCGGAACCAACTGTCACTCGGTCGGTCCTACGGTGGTGTGTATGTTGGAGATCGAAATTTGGACTTCAATTTTTAGTGGCCCGGCCATCATTCAGTTTTAATATGGACAGAAACAGTACGCTCTGTGCTTAAATACAAAACAGTTAAAATGTGAAAAACAGAGTTGCGGGACAAAGTAATTAGAGTGATTTTATTAATATTTTTTAAAATGTATTATAATCTTGAGAAACCCACCTCGGCAAGGTCAAAGGATCGGAAGACTAAACGAAAGTAGCTTCAACCAGCACACGATCTATTCGAAAGGATCTAACCAACAGGGAGCGTGTACGTCGAAAATGAACGATTTCAAAATACGCCGTCATATAGAAAAGCCATTTAAGTGTTCGCTAATTAAGTTGTTAAAGACAGGCGAAAAGCAAGGGAACGATGGAAGGTGGGCCAGCCGTAGCAGCAGCACCAAGTTCAGGTTCAAACTAGCTCCGACTAGCCAGCCAGTCGGCCAATCCGCCGCCGGCTATTTGGCTAGGGACTAGATATGGAGAGATCGTTATCTTCGAGAGCAAACAATCGCACCAGCAGCCGGACAGAGCAAACCAATCCCTTTTTCAATATGACCGATCTACACACACACACACAGCGTTTCGGTTCTGGTAAAATGTACACCAAATTCGACAAAAATTGAAAAACGAATTGAAATTAGTTGGCGAAAGACAAAAACTGAATCTACTTCCACCGTTGAATCCGAAATAGGGAGGGGTTTTTTTGGGCACTGTGTGACATACCTAACAAGCGTGTATGATTTATGCACATTCCACCTATTCTGTAAAACTGATTTCGGAGTCACGGTTCGGTGGCGAAGCTGACCGGCTGCTAGGCAGGCCCCGGAACAGGCAAATAGGTGGTGTCGTTTTGTAGCTGTCGAGGTGTACTTTATTTCGGACCGATTAGCACCGCTTGAAGCTAGTGCTAGAGCTCGCTACTGGAGTTACAGTGACGCTGGAACCTTGGAACCTTGGTACCGTGACAACGGCCAGACGGCCGGGCGCATGGGAAGGAAACAAGTGTAACATGATGGAAACATGGAAAACCGTGGTGTGGAGTGGAGTACGCAATGAATCATTTTATTGGCATCACGCCAAACTGGATGGACTGTTGATTGTATTGTATGTTTCCGTACGTAATTTATGCGATTTTATGCTTGTTAAACCATTTTCTTGCAGCAATAATGTAAAGAGTTTATTTGGAAGTGCGTCGCAACAGTGGATTTTGTTACGCGATATACTCCGCAATATTTGAAATATTCATTACCTAATGCAAATTATGCACCAGCTCTCCCAAACGGGAGATGCATCTATATTAGACTTAACCATTTTCGGTCGTTGCAATCTTGCACATTCGGAGAACAAGCGAGTTCCTGTAGAAGGAACGCTCGAAAGGGCATTAAATTAATAGAATAACAAATGAGAAACATTAAAATTGCGCACAAAGCCACGAAAAGTAACGACTCGAGGCACCGTCGACGGGATAAACCCTTTGGCATAAATGGCATAAACGTGGACTTTGAAAGGTACAGAAGCGAGAACTCCACCGCCTGACGTAGTGCCGTGTAACGAGACGGAACGTATGCAAACAAATTGGCCGGGTGGTAATAAGTTTCTTTGGCGCGAGAGAAAGCCAACTACAGGTGAGCCATCGCTTGCACAGAACCGTGTGCTGCTGGCTGTGGGGGACTCTGTGCAACCAGGCGGAAGCTGGTGAGAATAATAGTATGTGAATATGTTACGTGTTCCTCGAGCGAACACTATTAGTCTCGAGATTGGATCTTGAGAAAACTTTTACCATTTACAAACCGCTTCCTTGCTGCACCAGAGGAGAGACCGCAAGAATGATGCATGTTTCAGCTTTTACAGAATTAACTTTGAAAGTTCCGTAATGGAATGCGATCAAACGTCTAGGATGTGTCCTTTTCGTTAAGGATGTTAAAAGATTTCTTTCGTCATCGAAAGAAGTACTTCTACAAAATTTACTTTCCCAACATGACGTTTCCATCGAAATTTACACAGTAAAGAATGAAGCCACCATAAAAACCACAAAAGCAAATGGTGGCTTAAGCCAATGTTTAAAAGCAAATGTAAACGATAAAAAGTAAAGCAAGCAAATTCTGCTTTCTTTTTTAATTGAGACGTTTAAATACGTATTCAACAAATAAGTTTCTAAATTTGTGTAAACGATTATAAAAAATGTGAAACATGAAAGAATTTGTAAATTGTTTCCAAGAAATAAACCCGAATGTAAAATTCGTGAATTCGTCCGTGGTTCAAGTTGTTCGCCACGGGTAAAAAACCTGTCATTGGTCATGACATTGGCGCTATCTATGATTTTGCTCGAGGCGAGGGACCAATTAAGAAAATTGTACTCGACAACACGGCATCATCAAGCAATTTGAAGAAGAGCGCTGTGGTTAGCTATAAAGAGAGAGCTGTATTGTCGATTTGATTCTAAAGAAGCGAGAGATTGAGGAATCCGGGAAAGCCGCGCGAATATCGTTGCCATTTTAAATTACCCTTGGCATTTAAACTAAAAAACAGTATACTATAGCATTTATTTATACAACTGCAGTAGGTTTTTTAATGTTTGTTATACATTTCGCGGAAGTCGAGCATTGCTATTTTATTAAAATGAATCCAAATAAGAGAGCAAAATACCGCGCATGCAACATTTATTTACAAACAACGTAAAAATGAGTCGAAATTCCCAGTTTAAGCACGGTCTTCCCAAGCGATAAGTTGTTTGCTGCTATCGTTCGTACGGCGAACGACGGCAACGAGAGCGTTAAGAAAGAGGGTTCGTGCGAGCCGAAAATCGGGTGTGCGTGACGTGTTCGAGAGGGTATTATCGTGCCTATGAAGCAATTACATTAATGAAGTGTAGTTGAAGATCAAAGAAAAGACCCCGAACGGCAGTAAAATATCTCCAGCGCTGGTAGGAAAAATACTTCGTCGGGCCTGCACGCCCGTGTTTGGCACGATCATTAGATTAGAAAGCTCGGAAAAGGTTGGCGAAATGGCTCTCGAAATTCTTCTTTAATTACCTCTCGGTTCCATAAGTGTCTGTTTGCGGAACACAGTGAAGAAGGTTATTTGCTCTACCGAATCGATCCTTATGCCAAAAGGACAGCGTGTTTTTGATGTGTAAAGAGTTGACAAATTATTCCAAACATTCCGCATCTTTTCCCATCATTTCCACCACGCCAGCGGAATGTAATTTAAATGGTAATAACATTTATAACATCCACTTTCCAAAACTAGTTCCATGGTGCATAAAATGCGATTGGAATTTGTGCTGCCTGCAGCCACGAGTGGGATCGGTAATGGTGGTGGCATTGATTTGAGGTAATTTCCAATCACATTATTTCGTCTACGCGTAACCACACGGGGAGGAGGAGAGCCGGCATTGCAAGACGGCGAACCTGGCCGTTGGGAAGGCATTAGAATTCCAGGCAGCTAATACGAGTCGCGAAGAAACAACCGTTTCTTTTTATGTACATCCGTCTAGCGGGTGGGATGACGACAACCGCCACCATCGACAACCACAACCCACTCCCCTTCTCCGTTCCGGGACCCAATTTCTGTTCAGCTCAACCCTCTGGAAGGCGAAAGAGTGCGTAAAGATTGAACAGTTTCGGTCGTAAAGAATAATTGTCTGACCGGGGGAGGTGAGTTGGAGATCGTGGTAGTGGTGCCTGGTGGAACAAGCCTCACTTGCCACGGCGACTCTCGACTGCGCGAAAGAAATAAGACAAAATAACCAATTAGCTTCCAATCGCCGAAAGCTCCACCGCTTGCAAGAAGTTTGCCGCCGTTGTCGCAGTCTTCGAAAACTCACAGTGTTTGAGTGCGCAAGGTAGGAAAGTTCGTTGCCGCACTAGGCTTTCTAGGTCGCCCGGCCTGAAAATTTATGTGGAATAGAAATCAGCAATTCTTCGCTAAGGCACAGCACGGAATTTCAAAGCATTGGTGGACTCTGCCGGAGACATTAACTTTCCGACGAAAATATGGTTTCAGTTCGCGAATAGTTCGTTGGAGTTAAATAACGAAAAATTAAATTAAACAAGTTTGTCGCAATCACTTTGCCGCATGAGGTGGTGCCAGTTATTTGCGTACTAAGTAGAAGCATTGATAGCATGAGGAGCGATTAGAGACAAGCAATGTTTTGATGACTCATTTTGAACTGAAGTGAGCATAAAATGAGTAAGAGAATCGGTGAGTTAAAGAGACGCTTAAAGGGTGAATGTTAGCAAACAAATCTTGCTCTAAGTCGATTCTTTTACTCGTTCTCTAACTCTATAATATCTTTTATTTGTATCTGCTCCGTGATTAGCGAATAATTTAGAGGAGGTAAGGTGTAAGTGAACCTTAAAATTCACAATTAAATGATTCGAATATCAGCGTGTAAAATAAAAAAAAATCATTCCATCAAAGAGCTTCTATCTTTAACTATGTTTGCATGCAAATAACGCAAACAGCATAGCAACAACGAGATATAACGCTTGTACTCATTTTACTTTACAGGAATGATTCACCTCTCAGTACGATACGTTTAAGAAACATCAAAGATAAGCCGACGTCGGAAGGAAAATAGGCTAATTTGCGCACATTCATGCCACAGCACCGTACACACACTTTCCCAGAAGCACTGTGTTTCGGCGCTGTTTCAGAAAAGGTAGCATTACATAAGCACCGGTTCGGCTATCAAACGTTTGCCCCGAAAGGAGTGTTCGACGAAAGCAAGACAAATACAAACTCTTCCACAACACAAAACCGAACAGAAAACTAATGGATAGAAAATGAGTTGAACTTGTAGCATACCATCCCTGGGCCTGGTGGTTCCGTACCCACTTACGTGCATGCAAAATCGAGAATCGTAGTGAATGAGTAATGTGGGTGGACGGATGTTCTGCGCTCCAAGAGCATTTTACCATACGCTCCTCTTCCACCCACAGCAGCAATTATTTCTGTTTCGGAATGTGTACACACCAAACACGTCCAATATTATTTAGTTGTCGAGTGTGTGTAGTTGTAAATGCAACTGGAGATTCAAATGAAAGATGAAAACATGGAACACATGGAATTGGCGGTCAATTTTGTTGTCCTAAGTGAATGAAACACCTACCACTAGCCACAAGCGGACGTTCAAATAATTATGCTATTGCTCTGTTTTCTATATCGACTTCCAATGTCATCTACCGAAAAAGCTTTCGACGTCATTCGCGAGCTTCTCACTGGGAGGTGATGTTTTATCAAAACAACGGCGAAAGTGACGTTTGCTGCTAGAGCGATAAAATATTTTTTTACATGCATTAACTAGTTGTTCACAATCGTTAAAAACTGGCAACGATCGGAATAGATACTTGCGCATATCTTTCTCGCATTTATTGCCAAAGAAACGTTTTCGTCCCTGTACTGGTTGAAAGATCACGGAATGTGCATATATATCAATAAAATATGACGAATACTGTCATCACCAAAACAGACATCACCGTTTACGGGAGCCATTAAACTCATATCACGTGGTAGTTTGCGTCGCGGCAAACCGTCGAAAACTTGACGAGGTTCCATTTCATGGACATAATTTGCTTTCAGCGTTTGAGTGTAACAATGATTTCTGTGCCATTAACCGTAATGGTGCAAGTAGAACCAACTTCCGCTTCCGTCCGCGTGCCCGAACGCACCCACCGCACACGCGGGCGAGTAGTGAGTCTGACTCATCGTGCAAAGTTAAAAAAAAAAAACAAAACAAAACCTCACTTGTACGAACTGAACGTAGCGTCTTTTGTCAACACCAGAGCAATGATATCCATTTTTTTTACACTTTTGTGCATAGTTAAGTGAGAACAACATTTTATTCTAGAAATGTATTGCATCCGTCTGATTTGAACGTTCTTAAAAACATGCACTAGCAACACGCACTAACACAGATGATGGGCACTTTTGACGTAAGACGTAAGCCAAACATGTCGGAATATTTTAAACTTTATTCGCCCATGGCTAGGTTCATGGACAGCTTCCGACGAAGCGAACACAGTTCCGAAGTTCTAGTCTAATTTTGGAGGACAAAAGAGACACAATTCATAGTACACCCTTTAGACACATAGAACAGTGCAACAGGCACGACGCGACACAAAGAAAATTACATCATAAAAACGATTTTCACTGCTGACCGAGCGACCACTGAGGGCAAGTTGTTGCCGGAGGACGGAGGGACCGGGGCAAAAGCAAAATATGCGCTTTGTAACCGGAAAAAGAAAAATCGAATTCCATCGAGAGCTAGCAAAAACGTGTTAAACTTACACGACACACACTTTGTCCCGCTGGTGATGGTGATGGTGGCTTATGCGCAGAACATCCGAACCGAATTCTCCTTGGCGTAGGTCACGGGGGCAGTACCGAGCCACCGCAGACTAATGGAGCAGACAGGGAATCTAAATGATTCTTTGTCTGCCGTGTTACGTGCATATCATCAATCGTTCGGAAGGAAGCGTGGTGTGGATTTTATGGTGGTACTTTTTTGGAATCGTTTGGCAACGGCAACATGAAAACAAGCGCTTCTAACGATTTTAAGACGCAAAATATCCATGAAAGAGGAAAGTTTTCGAACGCTTTGGAAGAGCAGATTTTGACACTAAAAATTTTGATTTTAAAAACTCGCATAATATTACGTACTACCCAATACTTCCGAACAGTTTCATCATGTTGTAAAGAATATTTTATTCCGCTGCTTGCAAAACCACAGACAATTGTTCCATTGGGAACGTGACGACCGACCCTCGCCACCCATAAAACATGTAGTTCCACCGATTGTTATCAGCGTCTTATTGCCATTAAACAAGGTTCGCTTGAGGTTTTTTGTTGTTGTTGTTGTTGCTGCTGCTTTTTTAGCGGCTAAGTAACGCCATCTATGTTGCCATGGTTCGTTTGCGGTTACGCTCTGGGTCGCGCGTGGTGTACGACATAATCACGTCTTCTTCAGCGCCCGAGAAGACGTCCCAACAAACCTCGTGCTTTTCGTTTCCTTGAGTTAGTAGCAAATGTTTTTGTGTGCGCTCTTTTGTGTCAATAGATGATGAAAAACCGATGGAAGTAGAATTCATAGTAGACACAAACAAAGCCAGCTGGGAAAGTTTTCTCAGAGTGGAGGGAAAATATTCGTGTAGAATAACTGTTGTAACGAGCTTTTTTAAAATTCTCACTTGAAGAAACTTAGATCAGAGTCGATATGGAGCACAGTACACGATTTAAATTTAGTAATGAAGTAGCTAGCTTCCTTAAAACTATCGTAAAGTTTGGCAAGCTTAACGCTGTACATTGGGGCGGGCTTTTATTATACGCCCTTGTGGTGTCACGTGAACGAAAAAAAACCCCAAAGTCGTCAACGTTATTTGTGTGCTCGAAATGATTATAAATTAACTTGATAGTTTTCACCGCATAATGCCCTATTGAGCGAGATCCTAGACGACAGGAATGTGGAAAGTTTCGTGCTTTGTGAAAACGCACCAAACACACACGCACACACACACACACACGTGCACACGGACAGAATAAAACATTCGAGCATAATGGTAGCAGTGAAAGCTCATTTAGAAAACGACTGCTTCGCTTCGGCAACCGAGGCAACTTCGAAGATGAATGGTATTTTGGCGTAACGACATATCGGCCCGTATAGGATAAGAACGGGAACCAGGCCACCGTTTCGAACGTCCGGAGTGTATGAGCGGCACGGGCGTAAAAGGACACACATGGAGCACACTTGCTACAACCGCTCCGTTCCTTTGTCGACCGAACGGGTGAGTGGCGCAACAAACAATCCTTGAAAGATTTATACGCAAGATTTATTGGAACTTAAAAACATTGGCAATAAATTAAACACCACATACACGCGCACGAAGCAGACGGAAGGCCGTCCTCACGAGGCTTCAGAATGAGGACACGTGCAATATCAGCGGGTTGCGCGTACGCAAACATGTGTGCACGCGTGCAAATAGACTCAAATTGCTGCTGCCATTTGATGCCAAGGAGATAATGAGTAATTGGACGAACTGCAGACGGCAGTGTGCTCGTGTACTGGTTGTAACAAAAATCGAAATTAAATCTTGATTTTGATTATTAAACTACTATCAATGCATCGAAATCCCATGCTCCTGAATGTCCTTTTCTTTAGCATTCCAGTGAAAGCTTATTACTATTTATTTATGCTGCTTATGCTGCCTTAGCTTATTATTTAATCGAACGCGCCACGAAGGAAGCAAGTTTATTTCCACAAAAATATGCTCGCCCCGATAGAAAGCGAATCAATTTCGAATCATCCTTCCACGCGATCCGGTAGCCAAGAACAAGGACATAATCACATAAAGCAGCATTAAACCAGCACCGCCCCTTTTCCAGGGTGAAGGAGGCCGCTCTGCTGCTTGTGCTGCCCGTGCGATATCGAATGACACATAAAATGCCACCGTTATACTATTGTTATGCAGTCACCGGGACCGAGGACGACGTGGTTCCGTTTTTACAAAAGAATTAAGATTTCGCTTCTTTTTTTTTTTGGTTCGGTTCTGCTTCCTGCACGGAGCCGCTTTCACCACGCAGAAAGCCCGATTTCTATGCTGCCACCATGTTTCACCACATCTCTCGGTGTTTTTGTGCATGCCTCGCCAGCACCTCCGGCCGGGCTAGCGTAAAAGCACATTTTGTCTCCGCGAGCACACCCGGCCAAGGATCAAATTTCTCCGTTACCGTCAAGAATAACATGGTCACAACGGTGGTAGCAACATGGCAGCGCTACCACATTTTCTTCACTTCTCCGCTTGGCGAGGATGATAATGAAGGATTCTGTTTGGGTTTATGAAAAAATAAATAATAATAAATAAACCTTGCACCACGCGGGTGCTGGGTGCTGCAGCGCTGATTGGATTCTTTTTATATCTATTCCTTTGTACGGAAGCACGACGGGTTTATGGAACCAACGAACGAAACCGCGTTCCTAGTGCTCACCTACCGGAAAGGGAGGCAGCACTGCTGGCCGGAGTGAAGTGGATAAGAGCATTCTTGCCACTGTTGCGTGGAGTATTTCTATGGCAAAATGATAGTTGAAACTACAAGCGCAAAACTGGACACATCTGAGATAGTGCGAAAATTGGCGGAATAAAATAGAGACAAATGGGAGAACAAGAAAAGCCCAGCGCAACCGGCGCTCGGCTAAAACTGAAAAACAATAAAATTTATTGGTCTACCACTGGACACACTCTCGTGGTAGCACAGAACCACCATCGGCCGCGCGCTGCTAATGATGGAAAAATAACATTACACTTTCGCAGCGCGCACATTATAGATAAAAATAAGAAAAAACAATACGTCGAAATGCCTCCATTAGAAGGCAATTTGGACAATACACTGCACAGAGGCAAAATGTTTCTTTTCTTGGCGTATTTTTTGTGTGTGTTGCTGTTTGCCTGCTCCGACAAATAAAAGAAGCGCACCCCGAACTTCATCATCAGTCTACAACAAAAGCGGGGCGAGCGGGAGGGAGGGAGGGAGCATTTATGACCGTGCGAGAGAAAAATTAAAACTCAAATCGTATCAAAACTGCACCACTCGGGGAGTGCTGCTCCCGGGGCCAGCTCAGCTGCGGCCGAAGGTTACCGGAAAATGGATGGCTAGAGGCCAAATGACTTGTCCACTTTTATGGCCTATTGCCGCCGAAACTGTTCCCTAGGCAACAACAGCGAAGTGGAGCCCTCGTACGGTGTGTGAGGCACATTATGTGGTGGTGGAGTTTGCTTCATAAAATAGTTTCGATTTTTTAACGTTAAAATAGAAAAACCCTGCAAGTATTTTGGTGTAGCGATTTAAGGAACACTGCAGGAAAGGACGCATTTCTTTAGCACATGTCGAAACACAAATGTCAACCGGGAGAACAGCATTATAATAAAATTATGACAATTGAATACGCATCACGAATAAAATTCGTAGAATAAAATGTTGTAGCCGCGTGCGGAGCAATCAATCAAGCAAAGAAGCGCCACAAACGCAATCATCCTGTCATATGTACTCCGACCATATCCATCACACCCAGCGCGTGCGGGAGAGCGCGCAGCTACGGTTGACAAACCAACGCTGTCGCGAATGGTGACAGTTATGGATGGTAAATCCGGCAGCAGGTCATTGTACATCTGTGCACAGCCTTAGCTTCCCATCACGCCCTTAAAGCCGACACACAAACAGCAGCATCGATTCCTTTCGTTCTAAAATCCTTCCAAACTATGCCAAGTATTTGAGCTAACCCGGGTAGGAGCTGGAAAGGGGACGTTGAAACAGTAATCATATTTCATCACGCCATTATCCCTGTGGGACAGCATCAACGCACACCAGTTTCGTGGCGAGTGATCGGTTTCGGAGAAAACTTTGGTCACATTTGGTAAGACACCCTTACTGTGACGTTGATAATAAGGCGGAAAGTTTCCCATCAAAAGCGAGGGACACTCACCTCGGGGCTGGTTTTATTTTCAGCATTGAGATTTTGTCAATGAATCGAGAGCATCGACTTTCTCGTCAGTTCGGTTCTTAAGAGTGAAGAAGAAACGATGCGTATCGTGTATATCACACAGCAAACCGCTAACAGCTTAGAACCATGTTGTACAAATTACTTCATTATTTGGATCAATTATTTTTACCTCATTCAAAGATAAGCGAACGCAGCAGTAGAATTGGCCCAAATTGTAGGAATTTTGTTTTCTTAAATCAATTCCCATACCCTTACGCCCACAAACAAAGTGGGGCGCCTTACGTCGATTACAGGTGAGTAATTTCCTTCGTTTACCTACGTTGCCTATGCAAAGGAAAGGGGGAAAGGCTCGTAAATCGATAGTCCCTACTTAGTCGCATGCTCTGCCTACCTACACACGCACACTCTCGTTTGGTTTGGAACACACCGTTCGAACGACCAAAATGCCATGATAAGCAAGGAAAACGTTCCCTTCCCTTTTCTCAAAAACATAGTCTCTTGTGCGGGCGGCACATACACAAACACACACATCCTGATCCGATCCGAGCAAACGCGCTAAATAAGTCATAGTCAAGTGGCTATAAAGCTGATAAATATCAATTTTATTAGCGCTCAGCGAGCTGCGTGCCCCACCTTCCACTTCTAGGCCGAATGCGTCACGCACAAAATATAGCCGAAATGTTGTCCCGGTGCATGATATTCTTCGCTTCATCGGAACAAATTCTTGTGGGGTTCAGATAGGTGTTTGGATTTCGTCGAACAATCGTTGGTTTGATAGAGTACTTACGTACATTATATTATCGAGAGTTTTTTATTGTTGAAATATTTGATGGTATTTCCGTGATGTTATTTTTTTTCAGAAGCATTCCATTTGAAATTTCGCGCTTACCTAAAACGAAAGAAAAGAGACAAGTTAGTAAAACATCTCTTGTTTAGCTTATGTTAGAAATGAAAACTATGCTATAACTATAAATTCGTGAAAAATTAAGATGGGTTACATCCATTCAATATAGTTTTATCCATTTATATCCAATATTATTTTAAATCCATTGAATATGTTTGAATAAAATATAAAAATATATGATAAAGAATTATACGTTTATTTCCAGCGTTTGAAACGTAATGAATCATATTTATAGTACGCTGCTTACTTTGATTAATCATTATTCATACCGTTCGCTGATGCATTGTTTGTGGTTAAAAGTGTGGTTAATGCAATTATTAAATCAACATCGTTCCGTGTGCGCTGCGACCTTTGCTTCACTAATATCAGTGTGTAATTATCTGTTTTAAGAATAATTAAGAGTACAACCAATTAACTAGCCAACCGTTCGCCCATGACATTGAGGTGCAGCACATTGTGCGTTGCGAAGTGAGACAAGTATTACAACCTCACTCGCAGAAGATAATTGAGGCATAGTATTTTCGTTCCATTATTTCGAGACGCGTTCCCTTCCGATACGGTAGGCACTTATAATGTACGATAAATTTAATTCATAGAATGTTAATTGTCTTCGATATAAATAATTACACTACTAATTACGACATAATTGCATTTTTGCTGTATTCTCAGCGATGATCACCATCGAAAATAATGTTTAAATCAATGAAGAGCAAACCATAAAAAGGCAATAATATATTTAATGCGTCGGTTTAATAGCATCCCGAGGTGAGAGGATTATACAGGTGCTCTTGTAAATCAAAATTATCATGACAAACTCCTCATAATAAGCTATCAGATAGGAAAAATTAAACAATCGGTCCTAGCCAAGAGTGACGTGCACAAACACATTCCCTAAGCACGTATGCCGTGTAATGAAAAGTGAAAAACGCCACCAAAACACAAATTCGCCGCAAAACCCATCGACCGAGCGACCGACACACAGCAGAACGAGTGTTTGCTACGGAAGGACGGGTTCATTGCTCCTGCTCTGTTCTTGTCTTATATACGTGCGCGTACAAATACATAAAGCAGCGAAATACGAAATATTCGCACACTGGGTTACAGATAGAGAGACACACACAAACACACACTACGTCAGGGGATGTTGCACGAGGTCGAAGAAGACCGAGACACAAGATACGAAACAAACTCCCCGTCTCCCCTTCTTGTCGAGGTGGATTTGTCCTTCACGAAAGTGGAAACACACCGCAGCACGGAAAGGAAGCAGCAACAAACGCTGAAGTTGTGCAATGATGCTGGATGACGTGCCGAGAATGGAGTGCTGAGAACCCGGTCGATTGGAAAGGAAAATGTAACGAAACAACCTCCACGCGGACGATGTTAGTAAAAACAAAACCAATGAGGAAAGAAGTGATTGATTGGTTATCGGCTGATTCTGAAGTGTTAAACAAAAACCGACTAAAAAGGTGAGAAATCAATGGGGAAGAAAAGGCAGAATGTATGGCAGATTTTTCTACAGATGAAAGCAGCTGTAAACGACCAAAGTCTCTTAAAGCTATTCCGATGACAAAAACCTAAATTTTGTAAAGCATTCTTGGATTAAATTAAAAAAATATTACCTCGAAATTTAGTGCCCAATGTGAAGATTTTTATAACATATAAAATACCTGAGAGCAAGTTAACGAAAAAAAAAGTTTTAATCAATATATTTTTTTTTATTTCAATTGTATAACATTTTCCAGTAAACTGACTTTTCTCGATTGAGTTATGAAAAATCAACTCAATTCGCAAACACACAACACCCCACCTCTCTCATTCTCACTCCACCCTTCCGAAGTGCAACGGCATGGAGGACGCTCATGATGGTGGTGGTCTCATGGCAACCGTTTCATCAGCGCTTGATTTTTCCATTCCTTAAAAAAAAATAGAGGAAAAGGAGGAGAGCGATTTTTTTTGCACAATACGAAGATGGAGCGAAGATCATAAGGGCAGCATCAAAACACTCGGAAGTGGTACGAACGCCACAAACAGCAGGAAACTTTCGCTCTCGTCGGAAAATCGTTTACGCGGAATGCTCTCCATTCTTCCTTCTGTCATTGGAGCACGGTCGTCGCGTGCACATGGTGAAAAAAGATGGATGCCACCGTTCGTGGCTCTTCGCAGATGCGAAAAACGGAGCATTCCCGTGAAACGTCTTAACGAGGATTTTGCACTAGATGACAGTTCTTACCAACAGCGGAGATAGGGCCATTCGATTTCGTATTACTTCATCTGTTCATTTGTTGACTAATTCAGCCAAAGTGCATCGCACTTCCTGGCCAAAGCCTTGGTACTCCATTACACTTCCCATATAAAAAACGGAAGCGTGCGAAAATCACATTAACATCAGCGCGCGAAGTAATTCGCTGCGAAATAGCGATCCAAAAAATACAAAATTGTAGGAAACAATTACACCGAGCCCGTCTTGGGGCAAAAAAAAAACACCTCTGCGCTATTGTGGCCGACAGCTGTCCTGTGCGGTTTTTGTTAGCGTCAGCCGAAAGGACACGTTCCGTGCGCAAAACCAAAGCGACACATTTTTCTCCTAATCGCGTTTTCATATCGTTAAGATGATGGATCGCAGCTGAGTTACCGGTGGCCGGGATAATCCACGTCCGGTACGTGGTTAGGGGGAGGTTACGAGGAGTCGGATGTAGCTTGTATCGTCGTGCATGTGTTCGAGCCAACGCAAACCCAAACCAAAAAGAAAGGCAAAAAAATCTTAGAAGCAAAACCGCATGTTGTGCTTTATCCCTTCTCTTCCCGATTGGGATGGCGAACAGAAATGCCACGACGGTGCTGGAATACATGATGAAATACCTTATCGTTTATGTGGAAATGAGAGGGAGGAAATGGACGGCAGCGGATGGGAGAGGGAAGGTATAATGTATCGTCCACGGATGAATTGAATTTTCGCATTTTGCTGACGGTAATCCAAATTAACCGCATGATTTATTTCGGTGCATTGTCACCATTTATATCCACACCGCGCCGTGGTGCATGCTGATGGAAAAGATGAACGATTTTCTTCGTTCGTGATCGTTCTGTGTTGTTCCATTTCTTATCAGTTTGAAAAAACGTACAACCGAAGAAGGTTTTATCAAAGCTATTTGGAACTTTGTTATGGTAAATCATCCATTTTCGGCCAAACTTTAGTCATTTCATTTTTTACAGCTTTAAACAATTTGGATTAAATGAAATTAGACGTTGATTTTGAATACACAATGGGATTGATCTTAAATTAACTGTAAAAAATACTTTAGAAACAGGTAATGAATAATTGATAAAAGCTTTGTATGTGCATAAGATTACCCATTACCCATTTTTTAAACCAAACAATGATCTAAAGTAAATAATATAAGTACGAAACGACGTTCTGTTTCCTGTTTGATAGACGATCGTTAAAATGCATCCAATTGGGTTTTATTATCCATCGCCTATTTTAATCGTATGCCTCCAAGTGTAAGATAATATGATATAATGCATGTATAACACTAAATTATTAAAATCTCGATGGTATACAGCGATGTATCAAAATTTTATATTTTGTTTTTTTTTTAATTTTTATTAGTATTTAACGAATGCAAAATAAATTCGAATTTTCAGATTATTTGATATTATTTTTTATAAACGCAAACAACTCCAGTTTGCTAAAAAAGCTCTATTTTTTCATTACAAATAATTAAAAAACTATCATTTCCATCATATAAGCGCATGCTTGCAACCAAAAACATAACTTTGGATTAGCTTTGTTAAATTACAGCACACAAGCGTAAATACAAACACTCCCAAACTCGCTTGATAACACGCGGCAGCCGGCAACTTGAACCAATCCATGATAAGGCACGCGAAAATTCGCCCTCAAAATATACGATCTAATACAACAAAAAAGGGATCCTTAAAGGCAGTCCGCGGCCGTCACGCAACACCGGAGGGGAGAGTGTGATAACGTCCACGGTCGAGCCAAAAGAAAAAAAAACACACACACAACCGCATCACCGCAAAAACACTCACGTCGAGCTTCCTTCACCGACCAACGACAACAAATGCGCGTTTCTCCGTCGTGTTTTGCTTGGTGTAGCCGCTGCTTTCCTACGTGCCCCTTGTGGAGCCGCCGCCAACGGTTGGTTCTTATGGTAAACGTGTGGCCCGATAATGCGTGGCGTCGTTCGCGTCTCGTGTGTAATGTATCGCAATTCGGCGCTTCTTGAATCGCAGCTTTCCACCGGCAGGCAGTGGGCAGTGGGTGCCCGACGGTGTGGTGCGGCGCGCAAAAAGCTCACCAACACACGGCAACAAATGAAGCAAGGTGGTGTTGTTGCAGCACATTTAGAACCTGGTGGCCGCCAGTCCGGGTGGCCCATCGGTTTCGTGCACCGAAGGGGTAGTTCTTCGCAAGCAAAGCGATACAAACCAGCAGTCAACAAACCCCAATCGATGCAGAAGAAAACCCGTGAGAGAAAGAGTGCGAATTCCGCCAGCCGTTCTTGGAAGAGAGCCGGGAGTCGGGTTTTTGCGCGAAGAGAGCGTCTCAAGCGAGCGAAGAATACGCGTGAAGAAAAAAAAAAAAACACACACACAACTCACGCGTCCCCGCGCGTACTCCCGGCTAAGGTTAAAGTTGATTGACCGTCACACATATTTTCTTCCTCCCGGGGGTTTTTGCCATTGCAAACCCCACCCGCTCTCCCTTGTGCAACAGCACAACAATACGCGAACGCCGTGAACGCCATGAGCAACCGGAATCACACCGTGAAACCGTGGTGGAGGGATAAAGGATGATCTGTGTACCGACCGAAGCAGCAAGGCAAGAGGGTAGTATACAAACGCATACAAATATTGCGCAAAAGCGAAGGAAGGAACAAAATGCGAATGCCACACCACACACTCACACCGAGAAGCGAGGGAGCGTTCGCATCGAGAGAGAGAGGAAAAAAACACGCACGCTACACGAGACGATTGCTGTTCGGTATGGAACTGGAAGAGAATTCGATCGAAGTAAATCGCAAAAACAGAGAGGGTTGATCTGTAACAAAATCATCCCCTAATACGCCGATCTTACCCATTTCGAGATGCCATGCTTTCGGGAACATAAACACAAAACAACAGTATCATACACACACACATGCAAACAGCAAAAGACGAAAGACCAGCAGGAACAACAAGAAAAAACTGCAAATGCAGTAAAAATGCATCAGAACGCGAAACATTCCCAGCGTGTGCGTGCGAGTATGTGTGTGCGCAAAATAATGGGGAGGTATTGGGTGGACAGCCAGGCGGCTCATCGTTGTCGTGTATATATGTGTGTGTGCGTGTTGTGCCGGCCGGCATCGGGGCTCTTGTAGCGAAATAATAAAACAGTCTCCGCGCGATGATGCGTTCGCCGTTCGGGTGGTGGTTCTCACATCCGCTGCACTGCGAAATCCACACAAGGGTTTTGCGGCGTTCCCGATGGGTTCCCGGTCGTGTGAGTTCCCCGTCGCGGTTCCCAAAGGGGTGATACCGCCACCAGACGATACTGTGATGCTTTCTGTATTGCTTGAAGAGATACACACACACACACACACACACACACACACACACACACACACACACACATATCACACTGTACGGATCACATGTGTTTTTCTCTTGTTCTTGTGTAGAAGGAAGCGTTGCTTGGAATGGTGGGTGGTGTGGAAACTGGATGCAATACTCATTTCCTAAGCGTGTTTCACCCGGAGATCGCGATCTGATGGAATGCATTAATGCTATTGCAGATAGTGTCAACAAACAACTGCGTTGATTCGAGGGCGTATTGGTATTTGAAAAGTTTTAAAAACAATTCAAAATATCTACATTGATTCAAGAAGCATACAATATATTTTTTTTATTCAATCAATTATATTAACCAATAAATATTGGATGTCTAGAATCGTATATAAGATTTAGTAATTCTGATTTGAACGATAATAGTGGAGATAATTTACTAAATAAAGAAGAAAAATGCCCAGAATTATAGAAAACTAACTAATAATATGAAATCATAAATTGTGCTTCTTTTGAAAATGATTTTTTTTTCTTTTTTCGATTTCGAATTCCTTTAACAAATATTAAGCATAAGAAACGATCTATTATTTGAAAATAATGTTTATATAAAAAAAGTATTTAGTCATCAGCTGTTAGATAAATAGTATAATAAAACCTGGTTTTACTATTTCTATTCAGAATCCAATCATTAAGAACAACCAGACGTATTCTGCAAACGTTGCAACCAATGGCGTAATACCGGCGGCATTTGCGTTGTGTTGTTGTGGTTCTTTTTACGCCATGAGCACAAGTCTGTAATATTCTCACATAGCCGTCAGACTGACCGACAGCCACAACAGCACGTCTCAATCATATCTCCCGCCATCGTGCAGCAGAACGAGAGAAATATTTAAAAATTATTAGTCGCATCCGTTTAAGACACGTTTGGAAAGGAAACGCTCGATCTCCTCGTCGCTATGACGCACTCGAATAGTTCAAAGCGTTAAAAAAAACGCTTCCTTACGTTCACCCTTAGCTCCCCCTCCCCCTCCTCCTGCACCTACTAGCAGCCGCTTTCCGGTGGTGCGAGTGAGGACAACTTAAAAGAGCTTTTAAAAAGAACCTAACACCAGGACACACCGTCTTGCTCGAGTTGCCCCGTCAACACAGCCCGGGTATTAGGAACCGTGCCTTGCCTTGATGAATGTATTTTCAATTTCCTGTCCAACAAAAAAAGGAAAGCCCCGTGCGCTCCGCGGTTCAATAAATGGTGTGCGCGCTTGTGTGCGCGGGGCTCGCAAATCTACGATCTGCCGGAATGGTTGCAGGTTCTTCGATCAGCGGAAGTCTAAATTTTCGAGCGAACTGTTACTGGTGCTGCTGCTGCTGCTGCTTCGGCTACGATTGTCTGAGCTGGTTTTGGAGAAGAAAATTCTGACGTTAAGTCTAACCTGTTACAGCGAGCGGGAAAGAGAGAAACAAACCCATCATGCAGGGAGAGTTCCGAGAATGAAACCGACCAAAAAACGTACCGGCGGGGGTAGCCAGGCATACCAGCAAGGCCGGCCGGGGCGGATTGATTCGCATTCTCAACTTCAACTCGTCGCTTCAGAGCACGGCTGAATATTATCTGCTATCTGTTTGATGCGATCCCCTGTCTGAATTTTGATGATCTTTGCGACGGGCACTGCTGCTATGCTGGGCATTAGATTTCGTTTCGTTTTTTTTTTTTTTTCATCGCGCTCACGAAAACGGAAACTCAGTCCTGAGGCATTGGATAGAAAACAAAAATCAAACCCCCGAAAAGGGAGAATCAAAAGTGTCTGCGAGCCTCCTCTCCACTTCACCTTCGGGGGGGTTTGCATGCAGGAGGAAGAAGCTGTAAAGGAACGCAAAACAGCAGTCAGAAACCTCATGCCATTTGCACTGCTTCCTACATTATTGCGTCCGGTTCGGAATGGAAGCAGAAGCGCGCACGATCGCTTTGCCGATGGAAGGACACTCGGTCAAACACGCACGAAACATGAAACAAAAACCACCGTCAGCTGACAGATGGAGTCGAGGCGAGTAAATTGGGCAGAAATCTTTTGAAACAAAGCACACATACGCACGCTTCTTTTAATCTTCCTGCCGTTTCGCACGCCGTGGTCCCCCAGTTTCGATCCAACTTGAGCTCGTGTACCAAATTTTGGCAGCGGCTTTGTATTTAATTCCTTCAAATTGCGCACCAGGATCATATGTGACGGGTGGGATTAAATATGCAGAAATGCATGGGTAAGGGTCAAATTTATCGGATTCGTTTCGATCCAGACAACCAACAAAATAGACAAACAAATGCCTGATGACATCGGCTGCTTCTGGATATAGTTTCCAATCGCTAGAAACGTGGAACAAATGACACGATCGAAACATCCGATTACATCAAACGTTCTGTTATGTAAATCAAGTATTGCCGCTCGCTTTATGCCCTTTGTGTGACGCGTGAAGCACACACAAACTGTTGCTTTCATTTTACCGACGAATTAAAACCAGAGCGAATCGTCACAAAAACCAGACGCGGGAAGGAACAAAAGCCCGAACCTTCAAACATCTGCAACCAGAAGCGGTCTGCCACCACCTTCGTGGTCGATCTTAAAACTTGATCGTACATCCCTTAAGAGGAGGGCGTGTGTATGTGTGTGCGTGAAAGGGAAAGAGAGAGATAGTGCGAGACGGTATCGAAGGTTTTGGAGACACTGGCGGCACAACAGTTTAATCCTCACGTTGATTTACAGCCGGACCGGACCGGACACACACACACACGGATCTCGGTAGCCCTTATTTCTAATTCCGGTCACGTTCCGGAGCCGGTTGGATGTTTGGCTTGTTTTGTTGCGTTGCTTTTGAAAAATACCACCCAAACCTGGAATGGGCGCGCAACAGCACACAGATACACGCATAACTCAATCATGTTCCGTTGGAAATGCGCACGGGACAGAGCACAGGCTAGGTTATGCTCGGTTTGATATGCATGATTTTGGAGGAATTTCTATCGTCACAGCACTAATTGAGTTTCTCGCACGGAGCGTACATTAGGGATGAAGATATTTCAAGAATTAATTGGTTGTGAAATGTCTAAAAAAAAAATGTTTAAATCCATAATGAACACAAAACTACACATTCGGTTCATCATGACCCCAAAAAGTAGCTGAAAACTTCATTGTAACCGTCGCTTTAAGGAATAAAGGGAAAGATCATCACACCTTCATCATCCGCTTATCGAACCGCAGCAAAACTTCTCGAATGACATAAATTCCCGCACATGCAGACACAACAACATAGCAGCTTGAGATACAAAATTGAGTTAACAGCTTCTGCCTGTTCCTTTCCTTCCTGTCCTTTATTTCCTCCAAAGAGCGACAGCGCGAGCAAGCGCATAATCATTGGGAGAACATGGTCAGGTGGCCTAGGTCAGGGACGTCTCGATGAACTCGAAATAAAAGTTCAACATCGTCACCGGCCGGAGCGACCACGACCCTCAACGTCGCCACAGTATTTGGACGCTGGACGGGGAAGCTGGTGGGAGAGTATTGTGATGGAAAGTAGCGTGATTGGAAAACCGGGCCCGGGCCGTGCCGGTTACCCGGCAGGATGATGCACAATATTTGCGTGGTTTTAACGAGCGCAGCGTCACCTGGGCATAGACCTCGGGACTCCCTCGTTTGCAATTGCATATTGCGACGGTCCCGGAGATTGCATACAATGTTACCATTGCCGGAGCACGCAATGGCGCAAGCGGGTATCAAAAGAACATGATCCATCCACGGGTACGTGACAAAACCAAGTCCAGGGATCGCATTTTGCCCGGTGACACGGATGGACGGACTAATGGTGTGGTGTAGGAAATTGCGTAAACCGATTTCGACGAGAGTGTCGCACCCAGCTCGTTATGCAATGGGAAAGGGCAATAGCACGGGGCGCCTCGTTCTGGAAAGTACACGCGTAACCTTGATCTCGTCGAGAGTTCTTTGCGATACGGACGCGAAAGATAAGCGAGATTGAGCTGGTCAATGTGAGTGTACACGCATTTAAAAATCATTTTAATTACTGAACAGTGATTGTCGATAGAGTTTTACAGCACGCAAAATACCCCTTCCGCAAGCAGTACCGGCAAAGATTGAAAATTTATGTTTCATGAAGTACAGGTTGACCATTACTTTTTTTTATTACGGACAATGGATCCGTACAGGCGCGGCGAGAGGAGTAAAGGCAGCGAGACAGGAAGTGCAGTCAAAAACTGATTGAACCATAAACTCGAGACACACGTTGGACGAGCGACAATAAAACTGTCAGTAACCTTTAGTCGTGATCATAAACTGTTGCCGATGCCAATGAAGCCCAGGACAAGACATTGCGAAGAGAAGTAGTTAAAAGTCGCGTTTCAAACATTTCCTTCAGAGTACATCCTGCTAGCTTGTAACCAAACACAAATGATTCCAAACGCTACAGTTTCTTTCTAAGAACGCTGAGTTATTTCATTGGAAGAACTACGAGGCACGCTAAGTTGTACCAGCCAGCCCACAGGCACAGAATATTCGCAGAAAAAAAATCTTATCAGTGCGATTGTCTTTGAGTAAAACGAAAACCTCGCGCCATTATCTTACAATACCCGGGGGAGCCAATGTGAGGAAAAACAGAAATAACGAAAAAATAAATAAACACCACATTGCCGCCATCGGCAGGTTCCTATATATATATTGGCTCAACACTGACCACACCTGTGCGTTACCATATCTTTGGTTCAGGTGTGTGAGGGTGCGTTGGCAAATCGCGTTCGGAAAGTGTGTTGAAACAATAATATATCTTATCACTCTAGCGGCGTGCCGTAAGTACTTCTTCATCATGACGGTGCGCGTTGCTTTGAATGTGCACCGCTCGCCCGTCCGCCTTCGAGTGGGTGTATCGTGGACCGAGCCAAGGGTCAATGAAACGTACGCCCTTCTAACGTCACTCCTGCGACTCTGGAGCATAAAAATATACTGTCGCAACTACAGCATCCGTTGGATGAAACGGAACGGAACTGCACGCTTTTCAATTCCACTCCTACCCATAGGAACTAACCGTTTAACACACTATTTATTGCCAAACATTAAACTACAACCAGGGGAATGATTTTTAATGTCGAAAAGCTAACGACAAACGAGCTCAAAAATTGCGTTCTAACCAGCCCAGAGAGTGGTAAAGGTCAGTGACTTACGCCGCGTAGCCCAGTTAGGTTTGACGTCCTGCCGTTGAGCCTACACGCATTCGATGGTGGATGAAACTGTATCGATTATGGATGCGTCAGCAGCAATCCAAGCAAAAAGGGCACTGATCGAGCATGCGAGTTCAAGGCTGGATCACGCCAGCACCGAGAAACCGGGAGAAAAATGAAGCCTCCGTGGGGGCAGGGCAGGTAGGCGAAAATGCAAATGTCAACCCACCTTACAGGACACCAACACCAACCACAGGACGCAGCTCCAGTGTGCATTTTATCAGTCTGGGTTGGCGCTTCGTTTGGTGGTTCAATTTATTCAAATCCAAAAAATTAAGTACAACTGGACATGGTAGCAAGAGGAACGCTACTAGGATCTTTTGATTCACCTACAAACGAGCTTCTGTGGTTTTATAAATTAAATAGATATAGAGAAATTACTTTGTTATAATTTCATGAAGATGATATAAAAAAATAAAATTGAATTGATTTTTTGTACATCTGAACGAATTCACTTTCACGTTTATGGAACAGGAACGAAAGTGAAACATACGCACTCCAATAAAACTTCGATTAACTCACTTATCGAACAATCATCCGCTGAAAAACAGACGATAGTTTCACTCCTGCCTTCGGCTGTCTATCGCTGGTCTAACTTATTCTATCAAATTTCTCACTTCCTTCGCTCCCGAAAGCTCATGTTTATGGATGAGTGTCGATTTGTAATTTATAGGCTTCCTCGTAGTTGCGCGACCGTGTTCTGCGAACTAGAATTGCCAATCCAGGCGGATTGATGTTGCACGGTATTGTTCAAGTTCGAAACAACACATCCTGGTCCTGTGAACCGGGCGCTTCAGCGGCGGCTTCGTGCCCCGGTGCGAATAGGAGACATTGCTAGCCGCGATTCTTCTAGGGTGCTTCTAGGTCGCATCAGTATGCATGAAATTTGTTTTTGAGTTGACTTCATCGTTCTTGCGCTACCAAGTCTTTTGCATTCTACCAAGCTCAGAGCTCGAGCTCGGAAGGATCAGCTTCGAATCAAAACTATGCATGGCAGCAGATTTGTAACATACAATGTTTTGTTATTCACAAACTTTATATGGGTATTCTAACCCAAGATT
Source organism: Anopheles farauti (assembly GCA_000473445.2). NCBI lineage: Eukaryota > Metazoa > Arthropoda > Insecta > Diptera > Culicidae > Anopheles > Anopheles farauti. Next base: position 7,684,155 of record KI915042.1, on the reverse strand, counting down.
GGTTGCAGGGTTTACAATAAAAAAATTATGATTTGTAATGTAATTTTTTACGAAAATTTTAGAGCGGTAATATCAAAATATATAAAAATACTGTAGGAAAATATGCACAATACATATGCAATGAAAAAGATTGGAAAAACAATTTTAATTATAAACATCAGATGGCAAATTTCGTGTTTAGCTTCAATCCCAAAAAAGGATGTATATATATAGAACGTTAACACGAAATTCAGCGAAAAAAATCCAACCACTGGAATAAAGCAAAGCATTTTATTGGAACAGACGATCGATAGAAAAGAATAAGCATAAAACATCTCCCGGAGCTCTGGGGTGCGATGAATAAGATAAAATGAAATCGGATGAGTCTTGCATGAAGCGAAGAGAGATTCGTTGAGTTCTCCACAACCCGCACGGCCCGCCGCTCGATCGCTTCGTTGTCCAATCCCTCGTCTCGTGATTATTGCTCAATTTCCGCACGTTAATTAATTCCAGATTTTATTCCGCCTCCTTCCATCAAGATGCTGCTTGGTGTTGCATTTCAAACGGAACCGTATTCTAACGTCACCTTGCTTTATGTTCGTTTTCACAGTGATGGATTACGTATTTCGCTTGAGATTTCAGACTTAGAGGCACGCAATAAGGTCATTGAAATTATATAAGATAATAATTATCACAGAAATGGCATGTGAAAAATCCTTCTTTTTAGCAACAATACCAACAAGTTACAAAAAAAAAATAGAATATTTGATAGCTCGCATACCGTCTCAAAGCTGAAGACGATTGCCCAATGACCCGTTAGCCTTTAAGCCTCCTAAGAGATTGAAGCACGAAAAAGGAACACGATTTTCATGATAACATCAATGATGACAGCTAACAATCCGCTTCGAAGCTGATGCGCTATGGAAGATAAGATGAAGACCATAAAATCCTAAGACCATCTTTATTTTCGCCAGCGGCCAGGCGGTGGAAGCGAACTCAACGGGAATTGATGGTATAATTTATTATTTTCAGTAGTTGTAGCACAGGCTCGAAGCCGTCGAAGAAAGTCTACGTTCGGGCGTATACAAATACGCCGAATAAGATCGTGTGCCCATAACCGTACGTTTCAATGCTGCTTCGCTTCTGGATTAATCCTAAACGGCTAGACAATAGCTCGCTATTAGCGTAGCAGTCCCGTAACGTTTTGGTCGAGACCAACGATCGGCGATGAAGTAACTTAGCGGAACGATAATCGTATGTAGATTGCTTTTCTCACAGTTTTATTGACTACCACACTTCTGCCGGTAGATTTTCGAGTACCGAGCTAATCCGGTTTTTTATGGCACATGTGTCACGCGTTGGACGGTACGAGCTGTGCTGAAATCAGCTGTGGTTTTGCCCATTGTTTCCTGTACGGAAATATGATAAAAGTAAAAATTGATAAAAGCATCCATGGCGTAAGTGGTAAAATTAATCAAAACCCGCTTTAGAAATGATATAATTGTGTACCCTCATGGTTCATAGATCAGGATCAAACTATGAAAGGTATTTTGAAGATTACTGTTAAATTAATGCATATTTGGGTCTCATGAAAAATAAGAAATGAATCCCATAGAAAAATGCGAGGGTAAAAAAGTAATGCTCGAATATCCATGATCGTGTCCTCATCAAGTGCATATATGACAAAACAACAGCTACAGTTTCCCATCATGACAAGGAAAACAATTAAAGCCAATTTGTCCACCACTTCCATCCGATGCTTACGTCATTTTGTGGATATTCCGGGATGCCGTTTCGTTCGCGTCCTTGCATCCAAGCACACACCGTGCACACAAAACCACTCACCGTTGTGTGTGCTAATGTGTCGCTGTGCCACACCGAGCGGTGTGTCACTGTACGTATATCGATCTGAGGCGAAGAAAAACCACAATGTCTCTCAACTGTCTGCCTTTTTCATTTCTCCTTTCGGTGAGGCAACAGCAGTTCAAACGTGGGAGCTGAGAAAAATCTTTCAATCGTCAACTGCCGCCGCAGTCTGCTTCTCTTCTGCCTACCACCGACGACCCACGGCAGACAATTTGCTCCCAGCGGCAACCGAGCGCATGCACGTCTTTAAGGTCGATGATTCAATTCAAATCACCGCTGGTTCCTAGCAACTGGTTCTACACCTTGCCAACCCCGTCAGCATACGTCATTGGCAGTGCAATTATAATTCTCTACAAACTTCTTTCGCTGCTGCACGCGTCAGCACAGCACGGCCATTCACGAAGCATAGAAAATTTGGAGTAAATTATCCTTTGGCAGCTTTTTAAATCCCAAACATTTTTTGGGAGAAGTTCAACAACCCTGTCGACAACGAGCTTCTCTCCGGGTGAGAGATGATGTCGATTTTGGTGTCGATGGTCTCTCTGGCTCAGTGCATCGCATATCCGTCCGGAAACCAAGTGACACTATTTATGTCAAAAAAGCGGAAAGCAAGGTGATGCCAGTGTGATGGACATATCAGGGGGTGCACTTTATTTTTTATTGAAAAAAAAGGAGACGCGAATGAGATGTGGTGTTGACGGATGTCTCTCAAAACAGACATTGCCCCGGCAAACACACTTTTACACATGCCGGCGTGGTTTCTTTCTTCGCACGAAACACGATCAATAACACAGGCTTGTGTAGCTAGCACGGTTCTTATTTTTGTGCTCTTGGCGATGGTGTCGTGTCGGAAAACGCTCCGCCGATATTTCGTTTACGTCTAGAACTTTCAATCTCGCACGGCTCTCCCTTTTTTCTCATTCTTTCTCACTCGCACCTTTTTCGCAGCGACAACCAGGCGTCTCCATTTGCGACGCGCCAGGGACTGTCAGCTCCTGTGTATTGCTAGCTCTTTCCTGTCCATGCAATGTATAATACTACGGGTTTTTGTATATTTCGTTTACCGTTCACACTACCGCTGATATATTTCGCTCCTGCATTTGCAAGTTATAATTTAGTTTCGGTCTCACACCGTCATCCATTTGTTTGTTTTTCTTTTTCCTATAAAACTTTTCTATTTCCATCCAGTCTCATCGTTCATTTCGAAACACTCGCCTGCTTATTGCGTCGGTGACTCTCAATCTTTTTCCATCTCTCTCTCTCATTCTCGAGCAGTTTCTACACTCTGTTACCGCGTACTGCTTTGTTGCCGCGCGCAAGTTTAATGAAACAGGAAAATGGTGTTTGTGTGGTTCCTCATATCCTTCTCCCTCATGGTACAATGCTTGCATATTGATCCTGCGTGTTATGCACGATCGTGACCTGGGTCAACTCCGGCAGACGCTTACGCTGTTTTCGGTTTCATCTACGCGAACGATTTTTTGCAAATTTGTTTACTTAAATCGTTACCAAACGCGATGTAAACCGTTTAATGATTGTCACTTACTCATTTGTTACTGCTTAAAAGAAGCACTGTGAATGAATCATACCTGAAAAGAGGAAAAAAAAACAATGAGTTATTAATAATTGGAGTGAATGTTAATACAAAAAGAAAAATAAACATAACAAATAAAAAAATCAATAACAGTCCCAGTAGTATTCAACGTATTATTTATACCATGCTTGATATATGCATCATCATATTAATAATTTTTTTTCAACATCAAAGCTTGTGCCACATTTGTTCAAATATTCAGTATCACAGCACATATTCATAATAGACAGATTGGTTAAAATTAAAAACGAAATATTCAATGAAGTTGATGATTGATCAGTAGCATTAAATATTTAAATACGATTAATTGAAAGCTACAAGCTAAAGTCTTCATCATCCAGCAGAAATGTTGCATAAAATGTTCCAATCCCCTGCCAGACTGCAGCACCGACCTCCGAATCAGCTAGCATTGAAAACGGTCGAAAGAGAGTTCCTTATTGATTTTTTAGTGTTTTGCCACCCCGTACCATTTCACCGAAAACCGTGTTTCACACCCGAAGCGAAACGTCGGGTTTGCGCCTTGTTGCCTGTTGCCGTGCTCCACAGTTTGGCAACCAAGCAACGAGCCAGCCAACTAACCAGGCAGCCAACCATCTAACCGACCGACCGACCGACCGAGCAACCGACCGACCGACTACTGGCTAGCTTCTGTGGCTGGCTCCTTCTAGCTGTGTTTGTCGCTGGAAAACTATGTACCGTGGCTCTCACCCTTTCCGGCTCCGGACACTTCGGAAGCTTTTCGGTGGATGCAAATGTGTTCAAGGATTAAGCAAAAATATGAAAAAGTGGAATGTAGATTTTCCAGCAAATGTGTTCAAGGATTAAGCAAAAATATGAAAAAGTTTCTCATTCCGCATCGCATGATTTCTGGGTCCTACTGATGAACTTCGCTCAATGTGTGCCTGTGTACTTTCAGCTCTCGCAAGTATGGTTACCATCTCATCTCGCTTTTACGTATGTGGCAGATAACTATCGCACACACGTATCTAGTCTCCACCGTTCATCCTGCCAACCTGTTGGTTGGAACAGGGTTAGAAACCAAACCTGCAGGAGCAAAGTTGCAGCAGACGCTATCAAGGCGTACAACCGTTTTACCTGTTAAAATTTACTTGAGTTGGTACAGCGAATTTAGTCGCATCGTTCCGAAGTGGAAATTCACATTATCTGCACCTCAGGCGCAACAGTTTCAAGGATTATGGTCAAAGTTGATTCGGCCAATAAATTGCTATATTAAAATTAAATATGCAGCAGCACCATTCAAACTGGCAAACAAACCGGCCAGCTGTTATAGACGAAATGAATTTCATAACGATTTAAAATCAACAAGTACCTCTTAAACTTTACCCGCAACAAAAAATTGCTTTTGAGCGTTTTGTAAAGTTCGTTGAAGCTTTCCTCTAATTTAAACACAGAAGATAAAAAAAAATAAAACAGATAATTGCGCCTCACCAAAATACCATGAAAATTATACAGAAAACTTATGGAATTAGTGATGTGGATAAGGAATCCATCATCCGCAAGGGAGTTAGACAACAACGTCAAAAATCGGCTTTATCAACCTGATAATTTGATATTTTGTTTTGACCACATTATTGCTCATTTATACATCCATCAACATTCAATATATTTCGGCCTTTAGATCGATCAAAATGACGTGTAAACGCACACCGTGTGTTCACCTGTATGAGTACAAGTAAGTTCTATAATGCTATTAAAAATGGGTACATACAACAATTCCTCACACATACTGATGTGAGGAATTCGAAGACCAGCACAGCCAAAACATGAATGAGCAGCATGGAAGCCACTGAGAGCAAGAGACCATAGAACCATACAAGACCATACCGATGCCTAGGTGAGTCTGTAATTAAAAGTTAATCATCAGCTTTTGGAAGTTGAATTTGGTCTGTTGCTTTTAATGTTGCCCACGCTTCTCCCTTCCCCGTACGCTTCTGCATCTTCATTCGCATTATTCCGATGTGAAGTAGAGGGGCAAGAAGAACAACGAAAAAAGAGACAGAAACAAAGCAAGAGAACTGAAGACAATGCGCGGCCAGGCCGGGATGCGTTTGCTTCTTCGTGCATTTTGGATCGAAAATCGAACAACAGCATTCTTCACCCACAGCCAACGGAAAACAATCGACACAACGTCGAAGCGGGAGGCAAACAAATAGTTTTCCTGACCGTTGTTCCATCTCTTGACACCGAACTATTGAAATCTGTGCCTGTCTCGCTCGCGCTGCAGCGCAAAGTGGTGGCACTGATGACGTTATGTAGCCGCCCCAGCGTGCTTGTGGTGGTTGGTTGGTTGGACCAGCAGCAGGAGGAATAATGCTGGAAACAGAAAGTGCAAATCATCCGCAGCAATTAGACGTTCGGAAGAGAACATAATGTTGCTTTTGCCATGCCGATTGCCGTGCGCCTTTGCGTGCTTCATATTCTTCCAACTTCCATCAGCTTCCACTGCTGTCCACTACCGCATACCGTCGTGTGCTGCAACAGCAAAAACCTTCAATTGTTCCAATCGGCCACATAGGATTCTGCTGCTGTTGCTGGTTCCACAAGGCGTCACTACATCTTCGCACATAGGGGGAGGGGGAGGTGGCACCCCGACCCCCCCCACATCATCGCTGGCTCCCGTTATTGTTCTGTCTCTGTTGCTCTTTCTTATCGATCTAGGCGCCACCGTTGTGTGCCGTTGCGCCCTCTTCTGGTTCGCGTTGTTCGCTGCTCGCCGCGTTGTGGCGTGGACTTCGGTCAGCGCGGAATATTCGATTTCGAATCTGTGTGTCGAGCGAACGGGAGACCGAACGGTGGTGGTGAACGTGTTCAAATCATCGATAATCCATACCGTGGAAGCGAGCGTTTCAACTTCCACCTCAAACAATCAACAAGCAAACGCAACGCTTTGTGTGCGAATAACGCGTAAGCCCTTTTGAAGGCTCGTGTAGGGTGGGAGCTTTTGAGCCCGCTTGTTTGCAGACGCATTTTGGAAAGAATGGGTAGGAATTTTTGGGGCACAAATAAACGCGTGGTCCAAAATCGGCTTCCGTTTGATTAAGGTAGCTGCAATGAATAAGGCATTGGAATATTTAATAAAATGCTGCAAGCAATTTGGCCCCACTTGAGCATTCCTTTACAATAAACTCTAACGTTTCCTTACTTTGAGGAAAATTGTATAGAGCTGGCTAACAATTATATGATTAATTTTTACTTAATACATGTCAGTAATTTTTTGAAATTTCCTATTCCCCATATTTTTTTTCTGAAATAGCAATGTGACGATGAATTTGTTATGTTTGGCACTTCAAGTGCTTATAAAGAAAAATTAAGTATAATAATCAACGAATCTATTATAACTTAGGTCGATATTAGCTCACGCTCCTCCCCAGATGACCCATGGAGAAATGGTTCAAATAAATGGAACTTTTAAGATACGAGCACAACACTCGATCTCGAAGTTGTAACTAACTAATGCTATCATTTATGCCATCCCGAAACAAATGTGACGCTGACTCTCGCTGTTGGAACTCGATCCTGACACTAGCTGTCTGCCTCGCTGGGTGCGACGACGTAACGGTTTGCGTGTTTTACTACACAAACACGAACCATTTATAGAACCATCGACGACTGTCTAAACTATCTCACGAAGAGCGCTGTCCGAAATTAGAAAACAATCCATTTATTGTTGCCGAAAATGAATGACCCGCGGGCTGACGTTGGCCCGCCGTTTGGTGACGTAGACAATGCGCCTGCTGAAACGAAACGGACGACCCGTGCCCGCGGTCGCCGGAAAACTCCATCCGTCCAGTAAGGCAATAAAGCATACATCACATTAAAAATCCGTCCGTTCGGTGGAAATTAAATGCCACTACTCGACGCGGCACCGACTACTTGTGTCGCGTCACAACAGGCACACATAAATTTTTCTGCTGGACACAATTATTTATGTTTAATGGCCCATTCAACAGTTCGCGAGGGTTCGGGTATAACATCACCTTCTACCTCTCCGTTGCACTTACAGGAAAACCGTTGGCGTGGGACATTGCGTTAGGTTGCAATTACTTGCAACACATTAGGCACGTTACTCAGCCAGTATTATAAAGATTATGTTGACAACATTTTATGGCAAATGTGACCAAACTCCTTTGCGTTGAGCAATCATTTTTAATATAATTCAAACGAGTGTTTATTTTCTTCTCTAAGGATGATTTCGATTCATTTTAATCTGTGTTTGGTATCAAAAACAAAAAAAACTACATCCCAGCATTATCTTTAAAATTATTGTCAAAAAGATTGAACTCCTAAATCATTTCCAGCGCAACGGGAACGGGGTGCTTTTTCTAAACAAATCTGCGTTTAATTAAAGTAAACGCAGCAATCTAATGACAATAAATTTCAACACAAAACTATCACGATAAAAACCTGTCATACAGCCGCAAAAGTTGCCCCGAACCGGAAAGCTGCATGAGAGGTGGGGGGGGGGGGGGGGGGTTGGGAGGAAAACTCGCGTCGCCACTGCGGGCGACGTTGTATGCATTATTGGTGTACCTTGTTAGCAACCGGTATGTATCTCAGCGTGCAAACGATGCAATCTGGTGATAAACTAACTTCACCTCCTCCCGGGATGAGGCCACACACTCTCACAGTGGTGGGGCATGTTTTGGTGTGTGACCAACATAAATACGAAGCACTTAACACGCTGGCCCATAAATCAATGGGCCGTTTGGATGGATAGTAATTAATAGCCACGCTAAAACGTAACCACGCCATCAAATGGTCTAACAATGCTTAAAACCAGCACCATAATTGATGAGCTGAACCGGAGGACAAAAATGGGAATTGCTGCAGGTAATCTAACTGCAACGAGAAAACAAATCTTGATCGTGTTTTTTGATATAGCATAATTTCTTACATTTCAAAAGGAAAATATTAAAACATTTTCTAAATTGAATATATAATGCAATACACATACCGCTATAGCTTGTTCCAATTACATAAATGTAGATTTGGTGAGTCTATGATACACATATTCCTTTTTTAAACACATTTTTCCAACTTTTCTCACATGGCTTCATCCATCCATGAGAAGTGGAAACAGTATAATAGCGGTTACACAAAATATTTTTTTTTTATATGACCAACTTTCAGATATTGTCTTTATTTAATGTTACAATACCTAACAACTCAAGGGTACCATAGAAATGTAAAACAAACACGTTTAGATCAGTAGAGCTCGTTTTTAGTGTCAGTAAAGACATTTCTCCATTTTTTATAAAAAAAAACCTTTTATGTTTTAAATATCATATACTATTTTTTAATACCTATTCGTGGCATTATCACAGAAACCACCCTTTTCCATTCAGAAAGAGCAAGTTATTACACCATCATATACTGAAAACGACGAAAAGAAAGGTTGTGATTGATGTTTAGCTGCTTCTTTCCTAGCGACACTTGTGTGTGATCAGGAACTGACGTGTGTGTGTGTGTGTGTGCATCGGAGAGGGCCATCAGCACCTGGTGGTACCGCATCATGCGCACGCCACGAGGAGGAGAGCTGGTGGCCACTGCTGCGCTCTGCCGCCGCACATAAATTTCGTTTTCGTTCAATGTTACAACATTGACCTGATTAACCAATCGCACGAATCGGATCCATGGCTCGAATGCTGCTGGCGTCGTGAGCGATCGAAAGCGAGAAAAAAAAGCGAGAATAAACCTTCGCACACAATGCGCTGGCGGGTGTTTGGCTGCGCGTGGATGCAGCTTCAATCCCCGCATGCTCACTGCACTGCACCGGTGTGTATGCAGGCGGTAGATACGCTATGACAAGCGCTTAGTGGTAGTAATGGTGCCGAAGTAGTAGTAGTAGGAAATAATCGTACTGTGCAGAATCAGAGTACAGGGTGTAGAATTTCGTTGTTTCATAGCTTATTAAAATCGGTACATATTTTTTATAACATTGCTTTGTATTAAGCAATATTAACAGATACTGAATTGCGTAAAATAATGTACGCCAACAATACTTCAAACCCTAACTTAGCTTTACCATAAATCATTCTTAGTGATGTGCAGCTTCACAATACTTTTCAATCCACCGTTCGTAAATTACCAACGCCATACTCTGCGCTATACACAATTACGCTACACCACACCAATACCACCGTCATAAGCAATACCGTCGTCCGTCCAACACATCGAACACGACACGAACGGTGCTCAACAAGCAACATGAACCGCGAAGGTACGCGTGCGCCAGCCATGCTGCGGCTGGCGGTTTCGTACGTAAATCGCGCGCTCTCACATCACATCACCTTGTGTGTGTGTGTATGTGTTGTTGGTAGCCGCCCGTAACTCATCTAGCATGACAGGTACATACGCTGCGCGGACGGATGAGAGATGAGCGGGATTGATTGCGCGCAGATTGCGATTGCGCGTTATGTATCGCACGCGCGGCTCCGGCAGCAACTCGCGCGAGAACCAACCCGCGACTCACAACCGATGGACGACGAGTGTGCAGAGCTGCTGACTCAGGCAAAGCGCAGCGCGCATGTCGTTGTTCACGTGATCCTTACTCTAGCGTACTTGAACCGCTTTAGAAGTTAGGACAGCCCATCCTCACCACTTAGACAGCGGCGGGCAGCGAAAGTAGCGATTGAGCAATCGAGAACAGGAGCCAAGAGTGTATTTCTTATCGAAAAGTACAAGAACATCATCTCATCACTCGGTCCGTTTCTCAAGGAACCGCAGGAATAATTGTGTGCCGTTGTGGCACACATGCACGCAAAACAGAACTGCACAAATGTGCAGATGGTGATGGAGATGATGATGGTGGGTTTTGAGAAGAAACATAAAAAAACAACCCTGGTAGTTAACTTATGCAGAGGTACTTGCCCATAATAACACATCAATTTGCTCTTTTGAACCTTCGCTCGCGTGGAAGGAAAGCAGTTGGAAAAGGTAATGTGCCCAGCCTAATCAAAAGGAGTGCTGAGGAATTGATAACATGTTCGGTTTCTCGACAATCCAGTAAAGTAAGATGTGTTTGTGAAACCAGTAAGCAATAAGGTTGCTGGTTTACATTACTTCTGAGAATGAATGCTGGAATACCTAATCGTTTGGAATACCTAATCTAGAACATTACTGCACTAGAAGCAAGTGGAAGTAAATATAAGCCACCAACACACCAATAGCCTCCAAGTGTGTTGTTTTTCCTACTGCAAACGCTGCCTTTTATTGTGAACTATATTATGATTATTTGAACAACGAGCTATTATTTGAGCTCGTTGTTCAAATAATCATAATATAGATCAAAATAAAAGGCAATATTATACATTATAGGTAACGTTTTCAATTGGTAAAATATTGAAAACGTTACCTATAATGACATAAACAGGGAAAATGAAAAATCTCCTGAAGCTCACCAATGGAAATAAAACGTTCAAAGTGAGTATCGTACCAATTTATGCACAAAACGCGCTTGTGTACTTTCACTCTTGTCATTATTATCCGTAAAAAGCATTGCGAAATAAATAACATCAAACCACTCTTACAGTATAGCAAACGAGAGCCTAATAACATTTAATAAAATCTGCGATGACCACGGTGAGGCTTCCGACACAAGCTGTCTGAAGTTAAGCCACCTTAAGCCCGTTTCATTATGCGAATCGTACGAAATGGCTGCAAACGATCAGCTCTACTATGTAGCTAGTTCATTTTCGTATCCACCCGCACACGTTGGACAGTTCCGGGTAACCATAATAATAATGCACGCGTGCACGAGAAAAAGCTCAATCATTTATAATTTTCATTTTAATGAAAATGTTATCTTCCCCTCCGCCCGCCGGTGCGGCTCCCCGCTTCGGTAGAACCCACGGTGAATGGGGAAAAAGGCACGAGACAACGAGGCGCGCACATGGCCACGGGACGCACGCACACTGAGCGTCAAAATTCCACGCGTCTACTTCTCCGCTGTGACATGATAAGCAGCACGAGCAGCAGCAGCAGCAACAGCAAACGCCCGGTCACCCGGAAGTTGACAGCGGCGCCATGGGAGGTACGTGTGTATGTGCGTTCATGAGGTTCTGTTCCATCCAGCAGCAGCAGGAGCAACAGCAACAGCTTCACCAGCGATTCGAACAAGAACCATTAAAAAACGACAACAAGACATCTCGAAGAAATGAGCTGCAACCAAACCCTTCGGAACGCACAAAGCACGCCCAACTACACCAACACATTGCCAACCGGTGCCCGCAAAATGTGTCCGCGAACCAGATAATAGGGCCGCTGCCGGGCAGGAAATAAACACATCCCGACAGCCTGCGCTCCCGGTGCCGGAACGTTTAAAAGCACATAAAAATGTCAGCATACCACATCATAAAACACAATTATAATTAGTTAAAGTCAGTCATTCGTTTCAATTTTCGTTTCATGTTTCACGGTCTCATCCGCCCCGGTCCAGACTCTCCGTTTTTTTTCCTTCCTTTCGTTGCGGTGCGTGTTGCTTGCTTGCTACGCCCTCTGCAGCTATCTCTGCGCGCCTACGATGCGTGTGCTTGGCGGCGGACGGTGTCTTGCCTCGTTCTGGTGATGAAAACTTGGGCCCCCGAAAAGGTTTATGCGCTGCTGCTTCTGCTTCTTCTGCAAGCGGCAGAAGCAAGGAAGCAAGGCAGTGCGTGCGCAGGCAGTGGTGGTTTAATGTTTTACCACAAACTTTGCGCTGCTGCTGTCTTCCGAGCTGTTTTATCACTTTCATCACTTACTTCGCATTTAGTCCTGAGTTTCCGAGATCTTCCGCCTGCACCGGAGCCTTATGGCAGCTGACCAAGCATGCACCATAAAGATAAAAAGGGTTGGGATCGGTGTGAGCAGCTTACTGCTGTTGCGTTGTTTGCCCAGCGGCGTTTTTTACAGAGAGAGAGAGAGGAAGAAAAACACGATCGAATGTGGCGTAAAACATCAACAAGAAATAAACCATCTGACCGGCAACGCTGGGACCAAGCGACAAGAAATGCATCGTTGATTTATTGCCGCATGCCAAATTAGTGACGCATTATAAACGACCAGCGTGGAGGTGTGTAATAATATTATGGAATACAATTTTGTGTCTCATCGTGTTGTATTTCTGCCTCCGGCCCAGAAGGCGTTGGAAAAATCGTAGTGCTAGACACCAAAATACGGTGATAAACATCACAAAACCGATCCAATTGGCGGCGCTGTTGCGTCTCTGTACCGTGGGAGCAATATGGGCGGAATATTTCATTAAATGCAGCAGAAAAAGCCATGAAACCGAAGCAGCGGGGCATGTGGGCAGGATTGTGCCAGTGAAAGCGAAATCAATTTCCCTGGGAAGACCCTTCAAAACCAGCGACATCCCCGAGCTGTCATCGATTGAAGTTCTTTCGCTTTCACTTCGTCCGGATCTCGATTTTTATACGCTTCTTACCGCCCCCGCCAACGCTCACATGCGTGTGATGATCGACGAAAAATTCAATCTCTGCTGGTGTGTGGCAATTGCACACGCACCATGCAGGTGGAACAGGAGCAGCTCCCTTTTCCTCTTTCCGGAACGCGTTGTTGGTTGTCGCTGTCATATTTCACATTTCCAATCACTCAAAGCTGCACAGGTGTATGTGGTAAAAAGAAAATGTTCCCTCGGCAATCGGGGCTTTCTTTCTTTGGTAGGAAAATTACACTCACCAACCGAACACTGGGCTGAAGCTGCAAGAATGCGTGTTTTCTAGGTAGGGTGTTTTCTGGATATATTTTATTTCTGTATCACGTGTTTTAGGGACCCAAGATACGACAAGGACATATCGGAAACATAGATGAAATGTAGCAAGTGGTTCAAGCTATTACAACTAAAGAGTTTTGAAGGTATCACAACTGAATACATCAGTAATATTCACCTTTAACATTGAATAACATATGAATTCCAAATTAATTCTACACGCTTGAAATGGAAGTCTGAACAAAAAATCAAAAATAATAAAATGAAGATAAAACAAAAATTTTATATTTTATTCGAGGATGTAAAATGTTTTCTAAATCCTTGAGCATACAGTATCATATTAAAAAAATCGTTTGAAGAGAACAGATAAATAATGTTCCTTATGAACAGATTCCTTATGAACATTTCTATATGATCGAATTGAACTAACATTATTACGTGTACAGTGTGTAAGGAAGCAAAGAATTATTCCAACCAATAATTGTATTTCAAATTAGAACACTTTTCATTTCATTCATTCGAAACGAACCACTCTCGAATCACAACATGCAGCATAAATTGGAGACACGAAATCGAAAAAAAACTCACACACACTATGAAAAAGACACATAAACTTCCGCCGTCGTCACTTATTAGCGTCATTAAAGGAGTAACATAAGGCGCCGTCGTGGAGCTTAAAAAAACCATTAAGATGCAGGACATAAATTTTAATTACTGATAATTGACGCCCTGCTAATGATGCGTATTAACACGTGGCTTATTTACGACCCAACCGGTAAAACCGTGTTCTTGGCGCCTTCGGGAGAAAGCTTGCTTTTCGTTTAGACCAGCTCGAAAACTGGAAAATTGAACCTGCTGGAAAATGTTCTGCGACAATATATTGGTCACCATCGTCGTGGTAGTGAACGCTGCGGAAGCACAGAAACCCTAGCACGCACACCATCGCACCATTCCTCCAGTGTGGAAACAGGCAGACAGAACTAACGGGACGTCCCATGTGAAAGCTCGCGCGGGTGGGAGAAGAAGGGTACGTGGGTTTTATTGCACATAGGCAGCATTATCACCTCGGGGAGTCCTCCAGCGTGGAGCCAGCCCAAGTCAGGCCCGGACACACTCTCCACACGTCGTCTGTCGTGTACGCAACAATCCTCGGTATACGTCTTCATCACACCATTTTTCGGCACAATTAGAAGATGACTAACGAGCCAAGCAGAAAGAGTAGGCACTTTGCTTACTTTCCGAGGCACTACGGCAGCATCAGTGAGCGGTAGGCAAATAATGAAAGTGTGTTTGAGCAAAATTTGATGAAACCATGAGCGAAACAAAAACGCTCACCGAGAAAGCACATCGGGTGGGTTTGAGAAAAGCGAAAAATGTGCACGATAAAAAGCGCCAATAACAATTTCATAATTAGGCGATGGGTTTGAAAGTCAATACCGCTAAAGGCAAACAAACAGATACAAGCAGCAAATTATCCACCAGCCTGAGCAGCTGTTGCGATTGGTGCTGCTACTACTGGGCCGGAGTAGGTAGGCATAAGCAACATTCACATCATTATTGTTGTAAGCAGCGTCGCGTTTTGGCATCCCCTTAAACCCCTTCGCCACCCATTCTTCGGTGGTTGTTAGTTTTTAATGCTTTTAAACGAAGCGAGGAAGCGCGAAGAAAATCATCTCGGGCCCAGTGGTGTCAAACACCAGAACCATTTCTGGAATAAAGCTTTTGGAACATCGTTTCTCCACCAAGAGTTGCACGTGCCTGTCCGCACTCGAAGACGAGGTGGATGCATTTCAATTAAATCGTTCTACCAACCGTGGCCAGCGTACACACCCGGCTTGTTTCAGTGAGCTTAGTACACACGGCATAGGCTGTTGAAAAGGAAAACTGAAGAGAGTGAACACGGTGGTATTGGCGCGCATGGAATGGGGAGCTCACCAGGCACATGAGCAGCGACGAGCAACAGGCAAAGATCAATTAGCGATGATGATCGCAAGCTGGTAAACACAAATAACAGTAATCTGTAAAACGAAACAATCCGCAACACAACTGCAACCAACAGCATCACCAACACAACCACAGTCACTGAAGCAATGTAAACAACATTGCAGGTAACGGTGAAATTTATGAGATTTTTCTTTATGGAAATTATCCTTAAAAATACTATTACATACCAAGGCTAAAGCTACTGCTATACTGCTACACAATACTATTAAATTCCAATTAAATTATTTTGGTTCGTGTTATTATACAAAATTAGTACTGAAAAATTTAATTAATCATTTCGTGTTGTAAATAAAAATTAAAGCTTTCTTGAAAAGAACTAGCACAGAAGTAGTTAAAATATTATTTACATGTTCTGAAGGACCTTTGATTGAAATTTACAATATTTGTATAAACCTCACAAACAAATTTTACAAGCACCCATCGATTTATACGTAAATTATTTATTTCCTATATAAAATTGATATAAATTATGCTCAAAATTACGTCGGCGGGCCTTTCACATGGTACGATCAAATATTTGCTCTAAAACTTCAACTGATTAAACATAATCTAGCGCACCCTTTTGCTCGTAAGAATCATGTCTCCAAGCTTACCGAAAAACTTCGAGCCAGACAAACGCGCGGCAGAAAGCTTGGTGTACAGCAACCATGCCCGTCTAAAATCAATATCCCAAAGCAGCTTAAACGCAGAGGCGTGGAGGAGTTGGGGTGCGGGGTTTGTTGAAATTGCATCGATCCAATGCATTAGTGAACAGTCATGCTTTTATAATAATGTCACGCACACACCGTCGCCACCCCGCCAGAGAGCATTATCTTCATTGTGCTAGGTCACCGGCCAAGCTTTCCCACTCCAATCCACTTACCCCTTTTTCGTCCATCATCGACCGCAATGTTTACAATTCCAAATTGGCCGAAAGCGGAAATTCTGGTGTGTTGGTGAATGTTCCTCAAAACTGCTGCATAAAATCGATAGCAAAAGTACAGCTCACCCTAGGGATTTTTGAGGCCCGCCCGTGATATCGTTCAACAGTTATCGATTCGAACGAGGGAGAGATTATCGAAAAAAACGGATTATTGAATGTCCCACTCAATAATAATTCTCATTAGAAGGGATAACCTGGGCTTAGTCTCAAATGACAAGCTTTTAATTAAAATACTATGTAGCCACACGGTTTGAACTATGTAGCCATTTAAAGTAGGATTTTACTACAAATGTAATGTACGAGAAACATAGTTAAATAAGGCAATTTATTTATAAACGAATTAGAATCAACCAACTCAATTACAAAACTGCTAACGTCGCACACCTTTTGCTCGGGTTTTCCTTGTGCCGCAAAACGGATCCGATACCAAACGGTCTGAATAAACTTTTATCATTCGTCATCAAACAGCGCTGTGAAATTGTGGTCGGCACACCTGACAGACAGAACAGCACCAGTCGATGGGAAAGCGGGTTCAGCCCAACCGATTCACCTTCCCCCAGTTGGTCCGTGTGACCGTCAAGCCGAACATTTCTTAACGTAAAACAATCCCACAGCTTTCAAAGCAAGCAAACTGGCAATAATAATGTTCTCCCATGTCAGACACGAACACATATACAGGGCACCACTCTTTCCGTTACCGGTCACGTGTTTTAGGTATGCCAGATATGATTCATTAGCTGTTACTGATCTGTGTGGACAATGGAGAGGTAAAGCGAAACATTGTCGTGCTTAGTTGTGTTCTTTCGAAATCTTCCAGGAATTACTCAAATATAATATATAACTTTTTTTTACTATACTTATGATTAATTAATTGTTCGTTTAGTGAACGTACAAACATATTTCACTAAATGTTTAGATTTCTTTTATAAAGTTATTTTAAATACTTCCAGATCATTATTTGTCCTTTAAATAATTTGAATAGGAACACTGTACATTTGAAAATGTATGTATAGACACACCAGATTCCAGCAATTGCACAGGTAATGGCTAGGATAAAGGGCATATCCAATGATGAAAAACGATCAAATAATCCATTCACAGGCAATGACAGCCAACCGAGTGCAAAGTGATCGGAGATGGACGCGACAAATCATCACATATCACATATCGCGTCAAGCGTTAATCACGATGAACTTTTGCAGCGAAGCTGTCTACAGTTTAATCAGTCCCAATGACAGAATAATTGCTGCACTTGCACTCGCCCCGCGACATTAGCCATCGGACTATCCAGCAAAAAATGGTGCCGACGCATCGTGCCGGTGCACAATGGCACACGGATTACGGATGTTTTACACAGTTTTTGTTTGTCTTCCACGGCGAAATGTGTACAAACCTGTGTTTCTCCAGTGACAGCGCGCGCTGCACGGTCTCGCTGGAGACACGCTGTTGCTATTCTTAATTCCATAAGAAGATAATGATGCCGATGCCTGACGACGACGATGATGATCATGATGATGGTGGTGGTGCCTGAGGCTGAGGCCGTGCTTGCGTTTGTTGTGTTATACGTCGCATACGACGGATACACCGAACCATGAAGACACACAGCGCACATACCACACATCTTCATCGGCCATTTGCGACACGATTGCGTGTAATTAAAGATTAAAGCATTCATTCTTCACACACACATATACACACTTTAGAATCGACATTGAGTGGCCGGAATCTTCTTGCCGGCAGAAACGTGTGAAACGATGGGATTAAATTGAATCGTTGTCCCGACAGTGCTTGAATGTCGAAATTGAAACGCTTCGTCTATGATATTTAATATCGTTCAAGTTTTTTCTTATTTAACGAAGAAGTTCACATTTCTGTTTCGCGTATCTACCATCTGTAGAACACAGCGATATTTGAGATACAGGTCTATGTCTAATCGGTCGTACGACTCGACCAACCACGTGCTATTAAACCAAGTTTTAGATGATCGGATAAATTATTCGATTAGAACATGCTAAACTAACGCATTAAAAGCTGCAACGCAACCCACGATGTTCGCAAGGACAGCGGAAAGAAAAGAAACCATAAAACCCAACACTCCTCTAGCAGCGATCACACACGGAGATAGGCTCCATTTCCGGGAACAAGAAAAAAAACTCCACTCGGTTCGTCTTCTTTCTCGATGTGTCGCTGAATCGACAGCTCAAAAAGCGAAGGCACACAAATGGTTTGGCATAGAGTACACTGTCCAGTACGACAAGACGACGTGCTTGGAGTAGGGGATGTGTGGTAGCATAAAAAAAAACTGCACGATCATAGCGCTCTTGGGTTTACCGTTAGGAGCGCACGCTCATCATGCGCTGAGGCAAAGGAAGAACACGCAAGAAATGATTGCGTCTTAATTGGATTGGAGACTACTTAGCTTGTTTTTTTTTGTTACATTGTTGCTCGATCGTAAGCTTTCGATGCCCGTTGAAAGGCGTGTTTTGTTGCACCATAGATAGATACCGTGAAGATGAACATAGTGGAAAAGCGACACCACATTCTTCAGCATTATTTTATTTGAATATCTCGACAGTATTTTAACGATCATAATCTATAAAGTAGTCATAAGAAAATTCACATATACTGCAAGCTAAAACACACCTCGGCCTGTTGGGACACGTTGAACCTAATTTGGGACATCAGTTGGAAGACATATGCGTTTGTTTGTAATTCCCAAGTCCGGGCAGCGCGTTGAGCCACATGCGACAGAAACACGTCGCTTGACGGGCAGCGGGAAAAATGTTTGTTTCCGAAACAGAACCGCAAACAAACTAGAGCTTAATAGTAGCTGGAGATGTACAGTCGGCTGCACCTGTGTGTACTTTTACAACAACCTGTTGGGAATCATTTTCGTACGAGCAACAACGATAGTGAATTTAGTTTATGAGAACACGATATAATGGAATTGTTTCGACAGACTTCGTCAAAGATTTTAATTTGGCTTGGAAGGTTCGGTGATAATCTAGTATACTTTAACAATAATTATAATTCTGTACATTAGTTTGAAGCAAACTTTTAATTTTTCACACCAACACTAACTAAGACTAACACTAACTCTGAAAATATAAATAATAAATTCATGCAACAAAATGCTACATAATACTAAGGCTCTTTAAACATTTTGATTTTTTTCAAAACAACTTCAAAGAATTCCAAATTCATGCTTATAAGCTGACTAAGCACATGAAATAATAACCTGTTTTTAGCGCAAACAAATACTTGAAGGAAGATTAAAGAAGACAGACAGCCAGCAATTTCTTATGCAAAACGACTTTTTCCATATACAAACATAACAATGTTGTAGCATGATGCAGCTATACTACGTGAACCTCACGATGGTTTCTAACGGGATTCGGCAGGGGGACATTAATTTCACGGTAAGTCGCGATCAAACACAAACAAAGCGTCCTAAGCTTCACTGGCTTACCAATGTACACAACATCACCAAGAGCGAAGAAATCGTCGCGTTGTGTGCAGAATCAATGCAACATACGACGTTCCCAGCGCACATTTGCGGCCGCCAACGCCACCGAGCCAGCCGAGGTGTATATTTGCTAACAATAAATGCCAACAAATCAATTTATTTTGAGGATGACCTGCCTCAACTCAATTATCGTTCGCTCGAAGCGCTTCGCTTGCCGTATGGGGCTTCCCACAAGGCACACCACCGGGGCCGGAGCGGTTCGCCCGTTGTGGTAGCAGCTTTGCAGCTGTACATCGTATGTATGTGTGTGATTGTACACCATCCGCCTCCGTCGTCATATATGCAGCAAGCGCGATGCAATGCACCGGACCGAAACAGACGACGGAAGATGCGCAACGGATGTCCGACAATGACAAAGAAAGATGAACTAACTCTCCGCACTGTACGTCCGTCCATTTCCATCTCGGCGATGACTGAAACAGGGCGATGCAAAAGACGATGCTATCCTCTGTCCCTTTTGCGGACAGCAAAGACAGCAAATTTCAGCGTCGGACTCAGATCGATGATGACGATTGAGTTTATACGCACGCTCTCACCCTTATAATAGTGGGCGGCCACACCATTACTGCTCCCCCTCTACCGTGCAACGTTTTTCGAGCGGTGAAAATTGAGAACATCCACTCATTAAACGTTGTCCTGCGCGGGCGGTGGAAAACTGCGAATGGAAATGTTTGCAAATCCGTTGCAAATGCCACTCTCGGCCGCTGGCTCGCTTGCCATCCAATAAACAGCTACCATTTCCAATCGAACCGTCCTTCCATAAACATCAATTTCACAATGAAACGCGCCGTCATACGAATGCAAATCGTTAACGTCGAAAAAAAGCAGCCCGCACACGCTCGCACAGAAGAGCAGTTCGGCGATAAAACCGAACGTTGCATCGGGAAATTGAGCAGCGAACAAAAAATACAACACCCAGTATTTGATGCTGGTGCTCTGCGAACATGCTGGCACGATTTGCACAATCGACGCGGCTAGCAGCAAACTGATTTAGCTTTCAAAGCGCACCCATCGCGCCGGCGAGTTCATGCGGCAGCAGGAGCGAAAATTGCAAACATAAATCGATATGCATCGTTCCGTTTTCGTTGCAGCGTTGTCCACGTCACCGTCGTCGTCGTCGTCGTTGCAAACCGCATGGCCGCATATACTCCAGCCAGCGCGGATGGACGCACTCGCGTCAAAACCGTTTAATCTAATCGCTCGTTTGAATCTAATC
This sequence comes from Anopheles farauti, assembly GCA_000473445.2. Taxonomy (NCBI): domain Eukaryota; kingdom Metazoa; phylum Arthropoda; class Insecta; order Diptera; family Culicidae; genus Anopheles; species Anopheles farauti. The sequence goes on along the minus strand of KI915042.1, from coordinate 7,663,321 downwards.
CGCGAAACAAAACACGCGGGATTGAGTGTGCTTCGTGGTACCTTCCCATTTCCCATCATACAAGGGATGCATCTTCGTCCTACTACCCTGTGCATATTGTATTGTTCTCCACGGCACGGTGCAGTATTTGTAAGATGGACGCGGAATGAGCTTGAAACTCGATGATGCAATCCCTTCTGTGTGTGTGTGTGTATGTTTGTCCCGGGAGGGGCGGATAGGAGCGGTGGTATCAATGCCTGATTGGTTTTATCTGGCTAGTGCTGGCCCGGAGCACAAGTAATACGGAACCCACTCAGTCCCGCCCAGGACGCAGGTCATTCCGTTTGATCAATACACCACCCAGAGGAGAGACTGAGAGGGCAATTTTCAATTTCAAACCAACCCGATCGAAGGTAAAAAAGGGAGTGCAAATATCGAGTATCGAACCAGTTTTAGTACCCTCACAGGCACAAATGGAAACTAAGAATGACGAGCGGGTGAGAGCGGGTGGCACCACAAATAGATGTCATCGGAATATGAGTAGAAAATAAGCCAAACTTACCCTGCATTTTCAGCCGCAGCAATTGACATGTGAGACTCATCTAAGAGCTGAAGGGGCGAGGGGCCCTGTGGAGGCGCGGGGGGAGCTGTAAGTCGCTCCGTGGTCGCTGATACGCCAGCCACCTGGAAGAGGAGTCGGAAAATATAGGAACAACAGGTCAGACACGCGGCACATTCACACGGAAACACGAAAAAGGACCGACAAATTGGGATTCATGCGCACGGACGGGTTCGGCGCTTTTGACAAATTCCTGTATTACAAAACGCAAATCACACCCCGCAGTGATGCAGTTGGCATAAAACAGCGCGAAGGTTCTGTGTTCTTCCACCGTAGGGGGTTTTTGTCAAAAAAAAAAGGTGCGAAAAAAATGCAGTTCGGACATGCTGGCCAAACGGTCACAATTGTTGGTTTAGAGCTTCGCGCTGCGTTCTACAAATGGACCGGACCGGTTTCATGTGTGCAGCGCTATTTGCAGAGGCGCGCAAACTGCTAGGGTTGCGAACACCCGTTTGAAGATCAATTGTTGACGAAGACCAGTTTCGCTGCACAAGCGGTAAAAATACAACATCCGGTGCACACAACTGCAACGGCTCACGGCTAGTTAGGGGATTAGGTTTGTACCCGTTTCGTCAACGATCTCGCTTCGTGTTCTCTTCCTTATTGCTTCTTTATAATTGGATTGCTTTGTCTTGCTTGGCACACACCTTGCTGGACATGCATTACGGTTGGTGAAGATGAATAATTTAAGCCTTTTTATCTAAAGGGGGATAGCGAGACCGGACACAACTGAAGAATGTAATGGTGTGGGATTTGCTGTGATAAATGCCGTTCCGACCATCTTGACTTTTCTACACAAAAGAACGGTATGCAAATGGTAGCAAAGAAAAAAAAATGAATTATTATCATGATCATTCGCGAAAAAAATCTAGCCACAAGTATGAAGAATTTCTAGATGGAGGAACGGGAAGGATTTGTAAAATGTCCATTTGTAAATAATAAATAAAAAAAAACAAAATCTGCTAATAGTTCTGTAAACCAAAAATCCAGTGTGTGCTATAAAATACAACTTTTATTCAAGCAAGTATGTTTCTAACTTGATATATGAATATCGGTGACATAATTTTATGTTATATAATAAATAAAAATCATAAAAATTCTAAGGATTTAATAAAAATGTTTCATAATTTCATGTTTTATCATCATACACAAAGTATCATTATTCAAAAAGATCGATAGTCTTAACGATCTATACAGTTTTAAAACATTATTCAAAGCGCTTAAGCGTTACCCGTGTCGGTAGTAAATGCTATTATTGGTTTCATCTATATGCACTTGTTCTCATATTTAGAATCGAAATCAAGTGAAGTGATCACTCAAATGATCGATCAAATGATCAACAGGGCTGAACACTCCGGAAAGGTCACCGAGAAGAAAAAAAATTTATCCTATTCGTTTCAAAATTCAAGGGATACTTCTTTCCGTAACTGTCTGGAACTATAAAAAGCCATAATCTTATACCGGGCTATAGACCTACTTATGCCACCACAGATCGCTAGGAAGAGGTAGTCCAGATGGAACTGCAAGACCAGGCTTGATACGTGTTATGCATCGTGAATGCATAGCTTATGTATGAACATAAATTCGAAACGAAAGGAAATGGAATAGTGTAATATATAACAAATATGAACAGATAATTTGTTTTCATACAAATTATTTGAAATCGATAGTGAAAACTTATGGCAAAATGCACCCACTGTGTTGGCAAATCTTGCCACCGATATTGTGATGAAATAAATACTTCTCGGCATACTCCGCTTCCCAACCGGATCGTTGTATCTCGGCAAAAATAAACAAATCATCGAATCGTTTCTATTTTGATGCCACAACCCACCAGGAGAACACACTACACTACCGCTCATCGTCAATGCTTTCTGTTTCCGTACACTTTTCCGGCACCGGGAGGAGAGCTCCTTCGAGAAAGTTTTCCACCTAATGGTGTTAGTTAAAATCTATCTTTACTAAATCGTCACACACGTCCTACGGGTCCGCGTGCGAACCGCGAAGAGCAAAACAACGACCAAAGCAAAACCGTACGCGCACGGCCACCACCTGAGACCACGGTCGGTAGGTAGGTGTGTGCAAAACCGTTCAGAAAAATCACGTTTCACTGTGCTCAAGGTAACCTTTGCGGCAAGGGAGAAAGCATAAGCGAAACAAGCTAAATACAACGACGAAGTCGTTGTAGCAGGCTATGAAGCTTAATTTGCTATCCCCACACATCCTTGCGGCCGCCGGCACACGCCATTCTTTGCGACGAAGGCAATCATAACCGTCCTACTCATTGCTAACTGGTCGGAAGGAGGACGACCAGGGGCGAGAGGATCGTGAGATCAAGAAAATCCAAACCTTCCAAACCAATCAAGTGCCCACCGAACCAGAACAGTGAGCAATTATAAAAGCCCTGTGTGCGGCGTTGCTCACTGGAGTAAGGTATGTTTTAGGCTTTTGGGCATCGCAAGCGAAGTTTCCTTCGAAGATCAAAAAATCAAACAGTGTAACAGCTAAAATACGTACACCGGAACATACAATCTTTTATGAAAAAAAAGGATACAAACTTCAGCAGACAACCGAAATATTTCCCGATTTTTGGGATACTCATTTCAAAGACAATTCTTGAAAGAAAACAATGCCCAATATAAAAAAAACCCCAACACATTCCTCGCATGCGGCGGCAAGTCCTACTTTAAATCGAATTCCTCATCCAGACGTCAAATCCCACGGATTCCGGCGTACACACTTTGGCAAAAAGAGCAAAAAAAAACATACCAAAAATACAAAAACAAAAATCGCTCTGTGCCACGTACGTCCGAAAGGAAACACAATCCAGACGGCAAGACAGCATGTTTGGGACGATCACAAAATCGTCGCTCTGTCAAGGAATGCGTTCGAGAACCAAACCGATCCACCACCACTGCAAAGACGGCGGATGCACTTGAGAGTATGTGGATGCATTTGTTTTAAACCTTCCCGCCAAGCTTGGGCCTGATATAACGTACGGGGGACGATATTCGGAAATACAAACCAAACAAACGAGAAAAAGAAACCTATCCTTAAAGCCGCTAGAGCACGAGCGCTTAGTCAAAGGTGGGATGGAATTTTTTACTTTGTGAACAGTTTGCTTCTAGGCTCGGAAGGATAAAGCTTTTTCCTTCGAGCAAATAAACACACAAGTCTAGCTTGGGGCGTTTGGGTAAACACAATTTTTGAGATAAACAATCCCGGCAGATGAAAAGGGAAAAGAAGGAAAGCAAAGCCGGGCGTTGGGAGGAAAATGTTTGTCGCGTGAAGCAGAACACACCAGGGCAGTCTTGGGCCGATGTTGGTATGGCCTAGAAGCAGCCGAACGAAGGATCAAAACTTAATAATAAACACCAGGACACGGAGCCCAATACCCACCAGGTCTAACGAATAATCCCAAATTTTGAGGCACTAAAGTAAACAATCCACCAGTGAAGAATTTTCGTCGGGACGCGTATATGTTGCTGGTATCTAAACGACACACGAGAACGCACGGATCCGCGGATAAGATAAATAAAAAAATCACTCAAATCACGCACACACTCGTCGCATATATATGCAACACGGAACAGGATATCTCAATCTTGGACGGTACGGGTGGAAAGCAAAGGGAGAAAACGAGGGGTTAAGAATTATTTAATCACTCCGCGCTTCTTCCTTGTCACACACTACGGCACGCTGCACTGCACTTCTCGAAATAGAACGGAACCGGCGGTGGCGACGTTGCCGGCGGAAGCGGCAGGACGCACTCGCGCATGCGCACGACGATCAGAGGGGACAAGAAGGAGGTGGCACACGCGCAAACAAACGCACACACACGCACACATTGGCCCGCACACAACACGCCACAAACACGGGCCGAAGAAATTGCATCGGCTGCAGGAGCGATCCTCCGCAAACCACGCGGCGCAACGGCGCACAAGGATACGGGGACACACTGTGCGGGAATATATTTGCTTTATCTTTTCTTTTTTGCTTCGCTTCTTAACCTTCGCTCCGGAAACTGCACTGACCATGCACGACTCAGCCGAGCATCACGGATTCACCACTCACATCATATAGCAACAACACAACAAACACACGCGCATCGTACGCCGAGAAGATCGTCGCTTTTCAGCCTCGGAACACCAGCCCCTGTTATGCGGCGAGCAACAAAAACAAAAGGACAACAAAACACACATTTACTATATCGAACACCAAACACACCAACACACACACACACACACAAGCGAGCGCCGCCTCCGTTCTTATCTTCGTGCGGTGACGCGCGGTGGTAGAGGGTTTAAAAATAATTCAAACACAACACAACAACAGGAGATGCTTGTTTTAAGTGCTTAGATTGTTTTTAGAACCGAATTCGTCGGAAAATCACCTTGGGATGGTCGCGTTTTGTCGGTTTATTTAACAATTTGTTATCGTCTGTATTACAACATGTTTTATCATATCTTTGTATCGCTTCTGATTAATCTATTTTAGCGTCTCTTGTTATTAAAATAAGTCATCTCTTTAGTGGTCTTTTTTATATTTCTGACTTCTTAAAAAAGATCGTTGTTTTTCTTTCTTTATGACCCAAACTTCCTCCGCAAACGTTCTTATTATCCCAAATCCGATTTCGATTCGATCGAGTGGCGATGTGATGTCTAATTCTGAAACGATCACGCACACACCCAAAACCCCCGGCCGCGTTCGGTGTAGGAGAAAAAGGGAAAACGGTTGGTGGGTCGCCACCGCGAACGGGGGTGGGGTGTGATGAAGTTCGCGAATGAAGAACCACCCCGTCGCTCAAACATCGATCGAGCGTGTGTGTGTATGTGTTTGTGTGGAAAAGAGAGTGAGATGAGTCAGTGCAAAGCGGAAAGAGTGAAACGGAGCGCTCACTTCTTTCCTTCGCGATATCTCCATTACACACACACACGCACACACACACACACACACACACACACACACACACACACACACACACACA